>OY288282.1:24538203-24753203 GCA_958450335.1 Hibiscus tridactylites
TTGTGTTCTTGCAATATAATCGTGTTGAAAAGCTCGAGATCAACTATATGAACTCCTAAATTTTGATTAAAACTAGTTTTGCGGTCTTTTTTGTAGAGGTTGCGGACGATCGGTTCTAAATGGGCCATAAAATAGACACGTTGGAGTTTTACTTGAGTAAAAAGTAGAGAAATTGTGTTTTTGCAATATAATTGTGTTGAAAATCTCGTGATCAACTATCTGAACTCCTAGAATTTGATTAAAACTAGTTTTGCAGCCCTTTTTGTTGAGGTTTCGGACGAGCGGGTCTAAATGGGCCGTAAAATGGACCCATTGGACTTTTAACTTAGTAAAAAGTACAGAACTTGAGTTTTTGCAATATAAACGTGTTGAAAATCTCGTAGTAAACTATATGAACTCCTAAAATTTGATTAAAACTAGTTTTGCGGTCATTTTTGTAGAGATTTCGCACGAGCGGGTCTAAATGAGTTATAAGATGGACTCGTTGGACTTTTAACTGAGTGAAAAGTACAGAAATCGAGTTTTTGTAATATTATCGTGTTCAAAAGCTCGTGATCAACTTTATGATCTCCTAAAATTTGATTAAAACTAGTTTCGAGGTCATTTTTGTAGAGGTTCGGACGAGCGAGTCTAAATAGGCCGTAAAATGGACCTCTTGGAGATTTACTTGAGTAAAAAGTACAACAATTGTGTTTTTGCAATATAATCGTGTAAAAAAGCTCGTGAAAAACTATATGAACTCCTAAAATTTGATTAAAACTAGTTTTGCAGTTCTTTTTGTAGATGTTGCGGACGAGCGGTTCTAAATGGGCCGTAAAATAGAAACGTTGGAGTTTTACTTGAGTAAAAAGTACATAAATTGTGTTTTTGCAATATAATCGTGTTGAAAAACTTGTGATCAACTATATGAACTCCTAGAATTTGATTAAAACTAGTTTTGTGGTCCTCTTTGTTGAGGCTTTAGACGAGCGGGTCTAAATGAGCCGTAAAATGGACCCGTTGGACTTTTAACTGAGTAAAAAGTACAAAACTTGAGTTTTTGCAATATAATTGTGTTGAAAGCTCGTAGTAAACTCTATGAACCCCTAAAATTTGATTAAAACTAGTTTTGCGGTCATTTTTGTAGAGGTTTTGCACGAGCGGGTCTAAATGGGACGTAAAATGGACCCGTTGGACTTTTAACTTAGTAAAAGTAAAGAAATTGAAATTCTTCAATGTAATCTTGTTGAAAAGCTCGTATTCAACTATATGAATCCTAAAATTTTATTAAAACTAGTTTTGTGGTGATTTTTGTAGATGTTTCGGACGAGCAGGTCTAAATGGGCCGTAAAATTGACACGTTGGACTTTTAACTGAGTAAAAAGTACATAAATTGAGTTTCTGTAATATAATCGTGTTGAAATCTCGTGAGAAAAAAATGAACTCCTAAAGTATGATTAAAACTAATTTTGCAGCAATTTTGTAGAGGTTTCGGACGAGCGATCTAAATGGGGCGTAAAAAGGACCCGTTGGACTTTTAACTGAGTAAAAAGTACAAAAATCGAGTTTTTGTACTATAATCGTGTTGAAAAGCTCATGAACAACTATATGAAACTCATAAAAAATTGATAAAAAACTTGTTTCGCACTGATTTTTGTAGAGGTTATGGACGAGCGGGTCTAAATAGGCCGTAAAATGGACCCGTTGGAGTTTTACTGGAGTAAAAAGTACAGAAATTGTGTTTTTGCAATATAATAGTGTAAAAAAGCTCGTGACCAACTTTATTAACTCCTAGAATTTTATTAAAACTAGTTTTGCAATAATTTTTGTAGAGCTTTTGGACGAGTGGGTCTAAATGGGTCGTAAAATTGACCCGTTGGACTTTTAACTGAGTAAAAAGTACATAAATTGAGTTTTTGTAATATAATCTTGTTGAAATCTCGCGAACAACTATATGAACTCCTAAAGTATGATTAAAACTAATTTTGCAGTCATTTTGTAGAGGTTTCAGATGAGCGGATCTGAATGGGCCGTAAAAAGGACCCGTTGGACTTTTAACTAAGTAAAAAGTACAAAAATCTAGTTTTTGTACTATAATCGTGTTGAAAAGCTCATGAACAATGATATGAACTCCTAAAAATTGATAAAACCATGTTTCGCAGTGATTTTTGTAGAGGTTACGGACGAGCGGGTCTAAATGGGCCTAAAATGGACCAGTTGGAGTTTTATTTGAGTAAAAAGTACACAAATTGTGTTTTTGCAATATAATAGTGTTGAAAAGCTCGTGATCAACTTTATGAACTCCTAGAATTTTATTAAAACTAGTTTTGGGTCGTTTTTCTAGAGGTTTCTGACGAGCGGGTCTAAATGGGCCGTAAAATGGACCCGTTGGACTTTTAACTAAGTAAAAAGTAGGGAAATCGAGTTTTTGTAATATAATCGTGTTGAAAATCTTGTGAACAACTACATGAACTCCTAAAATTTGATTAAAACTAGTTTCACGATCATTTTTGTAGAGGTTTCGGACGAGCGGGACTAAATAAGCCGTAAAATGGACCCGTTGGAGTTTTACTTGAGTAAAAAGTACAGAAATTGTGTTTTTGCAATATAATCTTATTGTAAAACTCGTGATCAACTATATGAACTCCTAGAATTTGATTAAAACAAGTTTTGCGGTCTTTTTTGTAGAGGTTTCGGACAAGCGGTTCTAAATGGGCCGTAAAATTGACCCGTTAGATTTTTACTAGAGTAAAAAGTACAAAAAATGTGTTTTTGCAATATAATCGTGCTGAAAAACTCGTGATCAACTATATGAACTCCTAGAATTTCATTAAAACTAGTTTTGCGGCCCTTTTTGTTGAGGTTTTGGACGAGCGGGTCTAAATGGACAGTAAAGTAGACCCGTTGGAGTTTTACTAGAGTAAAAAGTACATAAATTGACTTTTTGCAATATAATCGTGTTGAAAAGCTCGTAGTAAACTATATGAACTCCTAAATTTTGATTAAAACTAGTTTTGCGGTCATTTTTGTAGAGGTTTCGGACGAGCGGGTCTAAATTGGACGTAAAATGGTCCTGTTAGACTTTTAACTTAGTAAAAAGTAAAGAAATTGAAATTTTGCAATGTAATCGTGTTGAAAAGCTCGTAGTCAACTATATGAACTCCTAAAATTTTATTAAAACTAGTTTTGCGATTATATTTGTAGAGGTTTCGGACGAGCGGGTCGAAATGGGCCGTAAAAAGGACTCGTTGGACTTTTAACTTAGTAAAAAGTTCATAAATTGAGTTTTTGTAATATAATCATGTTGAAAATCTCGTGAACAACTATATGAACTCCTAAAGTATAATTAAAACAAATTCTGCAGTCATTTTGTAGAGGTTTCGGACGAGTGGATCAAAATGGGTCTTAAATAGGACCCGTTGGACTTTCAACTGAGTAAAAAGTACAAAAATCGAGTTTTTGTACTATAATCGTGTTGAAAAGCTCGTGAACAACTATATAAACCCCTAAAATTTGATTAAAACTTGTTTCGCAATGATTTTTGTAGTGGTTACGAACGAGCGGTTCTAAATGGGCCATAAAATGGACCCGTTGGAGTTTTACTAGAGTAAAAAGTACAAAAAATGTGTTTTTGCAATATAACAGTGTTGAAAAGCTCATGATCAACTTTATGAACTCCTAGAATTTGATTAAAACTAGTTTTGCGGTGGTTTTTGTAGAGGTTTCGGACGAGCGGGTTTAAATGGGTCGTAAAATTGACCCGTTGGACTTTTAACTGAGTAAAAAGTACAGATATCAAGTTTTTGTAATATAATCGTGTTGAAAAGCTTGTGAACAACTACATGAACTCCTAAAATTTGATTAAAACTAGTTTCACGGTCATTTTTGTAGTAGTTTCGGACAAGCGAGACTAAATGGGCCGTAAAATGGACTCGTTGGAGTTTTACTTGAGTAAAAAGTACAGAAATTGTGTTTTTGCAATATAATCAGGTTGAAAAGCTCGTGATCAACTATATGAACTCCCAAATTTTGATTAAAACTAGTTTCGCGTTCCTTTTTGTAGAGGTTTCGGACGAACGGGTCTAAATAGGCCGTAAAATGGACCTGATGGAGTTTTACTTGAGTAAAAAGTACATAAAATGTGTTTTTGAAATATAATCGTGTTAAAAATCCCATGAAAAATTATATGAACTCCTACAAATTGATTAAAACCAGTTTTGCGGTCCTTTTTTCAGAGGTTGCGGACGAGCGGTTCTAATAGGGCCGTAAATTTTTTAACCGCATTGAAAAGCTCGTATTAAACTATATGAAGTCCTAAAATTTTATTAAAACTAGTTTTGCGGTCATTTTTGTAGAGGTTTCGGACGAGCGGGTCTAAATGGGCCGTAAAATGGACCCGTTGGACTTTTAACTTAGTAATAAGTAATGAAATTGAGTTATTGCAATATAATCGTGTTGAAAAGCTCGTAGTCAACTATATGAACCCCTAAAATTTTATTCAAACTAGTTTGCGGTAATTTTTGTAGAGCTTTTGGACGAGCGGGTCTAAATGTGCCGTAAAATTGACCCGTTGGACTTTTAACTGAGTAAAAAGTACATAAATTGAGTTTTTGTAATATAATCGTGTTGAAAATCTCGTGAACAACTATATGAACTCCTAAAATTTTATTAAAACTAGTTTAGCGGTCATTTTTGTAGAGGTTTCGGACGAGCGGGTCTAAATGGGCCGTAAAATTGACCCGTTGGACTTTTAACTGAGTAAAAACATAAATTGAGTTTTTGTAATATAATCGTGTTGAAAATCTCGTGAACAACTATATGAATTCCTAAAGTATGATTAAAACTAATTTTGCAGTCATTTTGTAAAGGTTTCGGACGAGCGGATCTAAATGGGCCGTAAATAGGACCCGTTGGACTTTTAACTAAGTAAAAAGTACAAAAATCGAGTTTTTGTACTATAATCATGTTGAAAAGCTCGTGAACAACTATATGAACTCCTAAAAATTGATAAAAACTAGTTTCGCGGTGATCAACTATATGAGCCATAAAATGGACCCGTTGGAGTTTTACTTGAGTAAAAAGTACAGAAATTGTGTTTTTACAATATAATCGTTTTGAAAAGCTCGTGATCAACTTTATGAACTCCAAGAATTTGATTAAAACTAGTTTTGTTGTCCTTTTTGTTGAGGTTTCGGACGAGCATGACTTAATGGGCCGTAAAATGGACCCGTTGGACTTTTAACTGAGTAAAAAGTACAGAAATCGAGTTTTTGTGATATAATCGTGTTGAAAAGCTCGTGAACAACTATATGAACTCCTAAAATTTGATTAAAACTAGTTTCACGACCATTTTTAGAGGTTTCGGACGAGCGGGTCTAAATGGGCCGTAAAATGGACCCGTTGGAGTTTTACTTGAGTAAAAAGTACAGAAATTGTGTTCTTGCAATATAATCGTGTTGAAAAGCTCGTGATCAACTATATGAACTCCTAAATTTTAATTAAAACTAGTTTTGCGGTCCTTTTTGTTGAGGTTGCGGACGATCGGTTCTAAATGGGCCATAAAATAGACACGTTGGAGTTTTACTTGAGTAAAAAGTAGAGAAATTGTGTTTTTGCAATATAATTGTGTTGAAAAACTCGTGATCAACTATCTGAACTCCTAGAATCTGATTAAAACTAGTTTTGCAGTCCTTTTTGTTGAGGTTTCGGACGAGCGGGTCTAAATGGGCCGTAAAATGGACCCGTTGGACTTTTAACTTTTTAAAAAGTACAGAACTTGAGTTTTTGCAATATAACCGTGTTGAAAAGCTCGTAGTAAACTATATGAACTCCTAAATTTTGATTAAAACTAGTTTTGCGGTCAT
The DNA here is from genome assembly GCA_958450335.1 of Hibiscus tridactylites. Classification (NCBI taxonomy): domain Eukaryota; kingdom Viridiplantae; phylum Streptophyta; class Magnoliopsida; order Malvales; family Malvaceae; genus Hibiscus; species Hibiscus tridactylites. Next base: position 24,544,047 of record OY288282.1, read on the forward strand.
TTTCGTAGAGATTTCGCACGAGCGGGTCTATATGAGTCATAAAATGGACTCGTTGGACTTTTAACTGAGTGAAAAGTATAGAAATCGAGTTTTTGTAATATAATCGTGTTCAAAAGCTCGTGATCAACTTTATGAACTCCTAAAATTTGATTAAAACTAGTTTCGAGGTCATTTTTGTAAAGGTTTCAGACGAGCGTGTCTAAATAGGCCGTAAAATGGACCTCTTGGAGATTTACTTGAGTAAAAAGTACATCAATTGTGGTTTTGCAATATAATCGTGTAAAAAAGCTCGTGAAAAACTATATGAACTCCTAAAATTTGATTAAAACTTGTTTTGCGGTTCTTTTTGCAGATGTTGCAGACGAGCGGTTTTAAATGGGCCGTAAAATAAACACGTTGGAGTTTTACTTGAGTTAAAAGTACAGAAATTGTGGTTTTGCAATATAATCGTGTTGAAAAACCCGTGATCAACTATATGAACTCCTAGACTTTGATTAAAACTAGTTTTGCGGTCCTTTTTGTTGAGGCTTTGGACGAGCGGGTCTAAATGGGCCGTAAAATGGACCCGTTGGACTTTTAACTGAGTAAAAAGTACAAAACTTGAGTTATTGCAACATAATCGTGTTGAACAGCTCGTGAACAACTATATGAACTCTTAAAGTATGATTAAAACTAATTTTGCAGTCATTTTGTAGAGGTTTCGGACGAGTGGACCTAAATGGGCCGTAAAAAGGACCCGTTGGACTTTTAACTGAGTAAAAAGTACAAAAATCTAGTTTTTGTACTATAATCGTGTTGAAAAGCTCATGAACAACGATATGAACTCCTAAAAATTGATAAAACCATGTTTCGCAGTGATTTTTGTAGAGGTTACGGACGAGCGGGTCTAAATGGGCCATATAATGGACCAGTTGGAGTTTTACTTGAGTAAAAAGTATAGAAATTGTGTTTTTGCAATATAATAGTGTTGAAAAGCTCGTGATCAACTTTATGAACTCCTAGAATTTTATTAAAACTAGTTTTGCGGTCGTTTTTCTAGAGGTTTCTGACAAGCGGGTCTAAATGGGCCGTAAAATGGACCCCTTAGACTTTTAACTAAGTAAAAAGTAGGGAAATCGAGTTTTTGTAATATAATCATGTTGAAAAGCTTGTGAACAACTACATGAACTCCTAAAATTTGATTAAAACTAGTTTCACGGTCATTTTTGTAGAGGTTTCGGACGAGCGGGACTAAATAAGCCGTAAAATGGACCCGTTGGAGTTTTACTTGAGTAAAAAGTACAGAAATTGTGTTTTTGCAATATAATCGTGTTGAAAAACTCATGATCAACTATATGAACTCCTAGAATTTGATTAAAACTAGTTTTGTGGTCCTTTTTGTAGAGGTTGCGGACGAGCGGTTCTAAATGGGCCGTAAAATAGACCCGTTAGAGATTTACTAGAGTAAAAAGTACAAAAATTGTGTTTTTGCAATATAATCGTGTTGAAAAACTCATGATCAACTATATGAACTCCTAGAATTTCATTAAAACTAGTTTTGCGGTCCTTTTTGTTGAGCTTTTAGACGAGCGAGTCTAAATGGACCGTAAAATAAACCGGTTGGAGTTTTACTAGAGTAAAAAGTACATAAATTGAGTTTTTGCAATATAATCGTGTTGAAAAGCTCGTAGTAAACTATATGAACTCCTAAATTTTGATTAAAACTAGTTTTGCGGTCATTTTTGTAGAGGTTTCAGACGAGCGGGTTTAAATGGGACGTAAACTGGACCCGTTGGACTTTTAACTCAGTAAAAAGTAAAGAAATTGAAATTTTACAATGTAATCATGTTGAAAAGCTCGTAGTCAACTATATGAACTCCTAAAATTTTATTAAAACTAGTTTTGCGGTTATTTTTGTAGAGGTTTCAGACGAGCGGGTCTAAATGGGTCGTAAAAAGGACCCGTTAAACTTTTAACTTAGTAAAAAGTACATAAATCGAGTTTTTGTAATATAATCGTGTTGAAAATCTCGTGAACAACTATATGAACTCCTAAAGTATAATTAAAACAAATTCTGCAGTCATTCTGTAGAGGTTTCGGACGAGCGGATCAAAATGGGTCTTAAAAAGGACCCGTTGGACTTTTAACTGAGTAAAAAGTATAAAAATCGAGTTTTTGTACTATAATCGTGTTGAAAAGCTCGTGAACAACTATATAAACTCCTAAAATTTGATTAAAACTTGTTTCACAATGATTTTTGAAGAGGTTACGAACGAGCGAGTCGAAATGGGCCGTAAAATGGACCCGTTGGAGTTTTACTTGAGTAAAAAGTACAGAAATTGTGTTTTTGCAATATAACAGTGTTGAAAAGCTCATGATCAACTTTATGAGCTCCTAGAATTTGATTAAAACTAGTTTTGCGGTGGTTTTTGTAGAGGTTTCGGACGAGCGGGTTTAAATGGGTCGTAAAATTAACTCGTTGGACTTTTAACTGAGTAAGAAGTACAAATATCAAGTTTTTGTAATAAAATCGTGTTGAAAAGCTCGTCAACAACTATATGAACTCCTAAAATTTGATTAAAACTAGTTTCGTTGTCATTTTCGTAGAGGTTTCAGACGAGCGGTTCTAAATGGTCCGTAAAATGGACCCGTTGGAGTTTTACTAGAGTTAAAAGTACATAAATTGAGTTTTTGCAATATAACCATGTTAAAAAGCTCGTGTAAAACTATATGAACTCTTAAAATTTGATTAAAACTAGATTTGCGGTCCTTTTTGTAGAGGTTGCGGACAAGCGGTTCTAAAAGGGGTCGTAAAATAGACACGTTGGAGTTTTACTTGAGCAAAAAGTACATAAATTGTGTTCTTAAAATATAATCGTGTTGAAAAACTCGTGATCAACTAAATGAACTCCTAGAATTTGATTAAAACTAGTTTTACGGTCCTTTTTGTTGAGGTTTCGGACGAGCGTGTCTAAATGGGTCGTAAAATGGACTCGTTGGACTTTTAACTCAGTAAAAGTACAGAAATCGAGTTTTTGTAATATAATCACGTTGAAAAGCTCGTGAATAACTACATGAACTCCTAAAATTTTGTTAAAACTAGTTTCACGGTTATATTTGTAGAGGTTTCGGACGAGCGGGTTTAAATGGGCCGTAAAATGGACCCGTTGGAGTTTTACTTGAGTAAGAAGTAAAGAAATTGTGTTTTTGAAATATAATCGTGTTGAAAAGCTCGTGATCAAATATATGAACTCTTAAAATATGATTAAAACTAGTTTTGCAGTCCTTTTTGTTGAGGTTTCGGATGAGCGGGTCTAAATAGGCTGTAAAATGGATACGTTGGACTTTTAACTGAGTAAAAAGTACAGAACTTGAGTTTTTACAATATAATCGTGTTAAAAAGATCGTGATCAAAATTATGAACTCCTAGAATTTGATTAAAACTAGTTTTGTGGTCCTTTTTGTAGAGGTTTCAGACGAGAGGGTCTAAATGGGTCGTAAAATGGACCCGTTGGACTTTTAACTAAGTAAAAAGTACAAAAATCAAGTTTTCGTAATATAATCCTGTTGAAGAGCTCGTGAACAACTATATGAACTCCTACATTTTGATTAAACTTAGTTTCGCGGTCATTTTTGTAAAGGTTTCGGACAAACGGGTCTAAATAGGCCGTAAAATGGACCCGTTGGAATTTTTCTAAAGTAAAAAGTACATAAATTTTGTTTTTGCAAAATAATCGTGTTAAAAATTTCGTGAAAAACTATATGAACTCCAACAATTTGATTAAAACTAGTTTTGCGGTCTTTTTTGTAGAGGTTATGGACGAGCGGTTCTAAATGGGCCGTAAAATATACCCTTTAGAGTTTTACTTGAGTAAAAAGTACATAAATTGTGTTTTTGCAATATAATCTTGTTGAAAAACTCGTGATCAACTATATGAACTCCTAGAATTTGATTAAAACTAGTTTTGCGGTCCTTTTTTTAAGGTTTCGGACGAGCGGGTCTAAATGAGCCGTAAAATGGACCCGTTGTACTTTTAACTGAGTAAAAAGTATAGAACTTGAGTTTTTGCAATATAATCGTGTTGAAAAGCTCGTAGTAAACTATATGAACTCCTAAAATTTGATTAAAACTAGTTTTGCGGTCATTTTTGTAGAGGTTTTGGACGGGCAGGTCTAAATGGGCCGTAAAATGGACCTGTTGGACTTTTAACTGAGTAAAAAGTTCAGAAATGGAGATTTTGTAATATAATCGTGTTGAAAAGCTCGTGAACAACTACATGAACTCCTAAAATTTGATTAAAACTAGTTTCACGGTCATTTTTGTAGAGGTTTCGGACGAGCGGGTCTAAATGGGCCGTAAAATTGACTGTTGGAGTTTTACTTGAGTAAAAAGTACAGAAATTGTGTTTTTGCAATATAATCTTGTTGAAAAGCTCGTGATCAACTATTTTAAATCGTAAATTTTGATTAAAACTAGTTTCGCGGTCATTCTTGTAGAGGTTTCGAACGAACGGGTCTAAATAGGCCGTAAAATGGACCCGTTGGAGTTTTACTTGAGTAAATAGTACAGAAATTGTGTTCTTGCAATATAATCGTGTTGAAAAGCTCGTGATCAACTATATGAACTCCTAAATTTTAATTAAAACTAGTTTTGCGGTCCTTTTTGTTGAGGTTGCGGACGATCGGTTCTAAATGGGCCATAAAATAGACACGTTGGAGTTTTACTTGAGTAAAAAGTAGAGAAATTGTGTTTTTTCAATATAATTGTGTTGAAAAACTCGTGATCAACTATCTGAACTCCTAGAATTTGATTAAAACTAGTTTTGCAGTCCTTTTTGTTGAGGTTTCGGACGAGCGGGTCTAAATGGGCCGTAAAATGGACCCGTTGGACTTTTAACTTTTTAAAAAGTACAGAACTTGAGTTTTTTGAATATAACCGTGTTGAAAAGCTCGTAGTAAACTATATGAACTCGTAAAATTTGATTAAAACTAGTTTTGCGGTCATTTTTGTAGAGATTTCGCACGAGCGGGTCTAATTGAGTCATAAAATGGACTCGTTGGACTTTTAACTGAGTGAAAAGTATAGAAATCGAGTTTTTGTAATATAATCGTGTTCGAAAGCTCGTGATCAACTTTATGAACTCCTAAAATTTGATTAAAACAAGTTTCGAGGTCATTTTTGTAGAAGTTTCAGACGAGCGGGTCTAAATAGGCCGTAAAATGGACCTCTTGGAGATTTACTTGTGTAAAAAGTACAGCAATTGTGTTTTTGCAATATAGTCGTGTAAAAAAGCTCGTGAAAAACTATATGAACTCCTAAAATTTGATTAAAACTTGTTTTGCGGTTCTTTTTGCAGATGTTGCGGACGAGCGGTTTTAAATAGGTCGTAAAATAAACACGTTGGAGTTTTACTTGAGTTAAAAGTACATAAATTGTGGTTTTGCAATATAATCGTGTTGAAAAACTCGTGATCAACTATATCAACTCCTAGAATTTGATTAAAACTAGTTTTGCGGTCCTTTTTGTTGAGGCTTTGGACGAGCGGGTCTAAATGTGCCGTAAAATGGACCCGTTGTACTTTTAACTGAGTAAAAAGTACAAAACTTGAGTTATTGCAATATAATCGTGTTGAAAAGCTCGTGAACAACTATATGAACTCCTAAAGTATGATTAAAACTAATTTTGCAGTCATTTTGTAGAGGTTTCGGACGAGCGGACCTAAATGGGCCGTAAAAAGGACCCGTTGGACTTTTAACTGAGTAAAAAGTACAAAAATCTAGTTTTTGTACTATAATCGTGTTGAAAATCTCATGAACAACGATATGAACTCCTAAAAATTGATAAAACCATGTTTCGCAGTGATTTTTGTAGAGGTTACGGACGAGCGGGTCTAAATGGGCCATAAAATGGACCAGTTGGAGTTTTGCTTGAGTAAAAAGTACAGAAATTGTGTTTTTGCAATATAATAGTGTTGAAAAGCTCGTGATCAACTTTATGAACTCCTAGAATTTTATTAAAACTAGTTTTGCGGTCGTTTTTCTAGAGGTTTCTGACAAGCGGGTCTAAATGGGCCGTAAAATGGACCCGTTAGACTTTTAACTAAGTAAAAAGTAGGGAAATCGAGTTTTTTAAATATAATCATGTTGAAAAGCTTGTGAACAACTACATGAACTCCTAAATTTTGATTAAAACTAGTTTCACGGTCATTTTTGTAGAGGTTTCGGACGAGCGGGACTAAATAAGCCGTAAAATGGACCCGTTGGAGTTTTACTTGAGTAAAAAGTACATAAATTGTGTTTTTGCAATATAATCGTGTTGAAAAACTCATGATCAACTATATGAACTCCTAGAATTTGATTAAAACTAGTTTTTTGGTCCTTTTTGTAGGGGTTGCGGACGAGCGGTTCTAAATGGGCCGTAAAATAGACCCGTTAGAGATTTACTAGAGTAAAAAGTACAAAAATTGTGTTTTTGCAATATAATCGTGTTGAAAAACTCATGATCAACTATATGAACTCCTAGAATTTCATTAAAACTAGTTTTGCGGTCCTTTTTGTTGAGGTTTTAGACGAGCGGGACTAAATGGACTGTAAAATAAACCGGTTGGAGTTTTACTAGAGTAAAAAGTACATAAATTGAGTTTTTTGCAATATATTCGTGTTGAAAAGCTCGTAGTAAACTATATGAACTCCTAAATTTTGATTAAAACTAGTTTTGCGGTCATTTTTGTAGAGGTTTCGGACGAGCGGGTTTAAATGGGACGTAAAATGGACCCGTTGGACTTTTAACTCAGTAAAAAGTAAAGAAATTGAAATTTTACAATGTAATCATGTTGAAAAGCTCGTAGTCAACTATATGAACTCCTAAAATTTTATTAAAACTAGTTTTGCGGTTATTTTTGTAGAGGTTTCAGACGAGCGGGTCTAAATGGGTCGTAAAAAGGACCCGTTAGACTTTTAACTTAGTAAAAAGTACATAAATTGAGTTTTTGTAATATAATCGTGTTGAAAATCTCGTGAACAACTATATGAACTCCTAAAGTATAATTAAAACAAATTCTGCAGTCATTTTGTAGAGGTTTCGGACGAGCGGATCAAAATGGGTCTTAAAAAGGACCCGTTGGACTTTTAACTGAGTAAAAAGTACAAAAATCGAGTTTTTGTACTATAATCGTGTTGAAAAGCTCGTGAACAACTATATAAACTCCTAAAATTTGATTAAAACTTGTTTCACAATGATTTTTGAAGAGGTTACGAACGATCGGGTCTAAATGGGCCGTAAAATGGACCCGTTGGAGTTTTACTTGAGTAAAAAGTACAGAAATTATGTTTTTGCAATATAACAGTGTTGAAAAGCTCATGATCAACTTTATGAGCTCCTAGAGTTTGATTAAAACTAGTTTTGCGGTGGTTTTTGTAGAGGTTTCGGACGAGCGGGTTTAAATGGGTCGTAAAATTGACCCGTTGGACTTTTAACTGAGTAAGAAGTACAAATATCATGTTTTTGTAATAAAATCGTGTTGAAAAGCTCGTCAACAACTATATGAACTCCTAAAATTTGATTAAAACTAGTTTCGCGGTCATTTTCGTAGAGGTTTGGGACGAGCGGTTCTAAATGGTCCGTAAAATGGACCCGTTGGAGTTTTACTAGAGTAAAAAGTACATAAATTGTGTTTTTGCAATATAACCGTGTTAAAAAGCTCGTGTAAAACTATATGAACTCTTAAAATTTGATTAAAACTAGATTTGCGGTCCTTTTTGTAGAGGTTGCAGACAAGCGGTTCTAAAAGGGGTCGTAAAATAGACACGTTGGAGTTTTACTTGAGTAAAAAGTACATAAATTTGTTGAGGTTTCGGACGAGCGGGTCTAAATGGGTCGTAAAATGGACTCGTTGGACTTTTAACTCAGTAAAAGTACAGAAATCGAATTTTTGTAATATAATCGCGTTGAAAAGCTCGTGAATAACTACATGAACTCCTAAAATTTGATTAAAACTAGTTTTTGTAATATAATTGTGTTGAAAAGCTCGTGATAAAATATATGAACTCCTAAAATATGATTAAAACTAGTTTTGCAGTCCTTTTTGTTGAGGTTTCGGATGAGCGGGTCTAAATAGGCTGTAAAATGGATACGTTGGACTTTTAACTGAGTAAAAAGTACAGAACTTGAGTTTTTACAATATAATCGTGTTAAAAAGATCGTGATCAAAATTATGAACTCCTAGAATTTGATTAAAACTAGTTTTGTGGTCCTTTTTGTAGAGGTTTCAGACGAGAGGGTCTAAATGGGTCGTAAAATGGACCCGTTAGACTTTTAACTAAGTAAAAAGTACAAAAATCGAGTTTTCGTAATATAATCCTGTTGAAGAGCTCGTGAACAACTATATGAACTCCTACATTTTGATTAAACTTAGTTTCGCGGTCATTTTTGTAAATGTTTTGGACAAACGGGTCTAAATAGGCCGTAAAATGGACCCGTTGGAATTTTTCTAAAGTAAAAAGTACAGAAATTTTGTTTTTGCAAAATAATCGTGTTAAAAAGTTCGTGAAAAACTATATGAACTCCAACAATTTGATTAAAACTAGTTTTGCAGTCCTTTTTGTAGAGGTTACGGACGAGCGGTTCTAAATGGGCCATAAAATATACCCTTTAGAGTTTTACTTGAGTAAAAAGAACATAAATTGTGTTTTTGCAATATAATCTTGTTAAAAAACTCGTGATCAACTGTATGAACTCCTAGAATTTGATTAAAACTAGTTTTGCGGTCCTTTTTTTGAGGTTTCGGACGAGCGGGTCTAAATGAGCCGTAAAATGGACACGTTGTACTTTTAACTGAGTAAAAAGTATAGAACTTGAGTTTTTGCAATATAATCGTGTTGAAAAGCTCGTAGTAAACTATATGAACTCCTAAAATTTGATTAAAACTAGTTTTGCGGTCATATTTGTAGAGGTTTCGGACGGGCAGGTCTAAATGGGTTGTAAAATGGACCTGTAGGAGTTTTAACTGAGTAAAAAGTTCAGAAATCGAGATTTTGTAATATAATCGTGTTGAAAAGCTCGTGAACAACTACATGAACTCCTAAAATTTGATTAAAACTAGTTTCACGGTCATTTTTGTAGAGGTTTCGGACGAGCGGGTCTAAATGGGCCGTAAAATGGACTGTTGGAGTTTTACTTGAGTAAAGAGTACAGAAATTGTGTTTTTGCAATATAATCTTGTTGAAAAGCTCGTGATCAACTATTTGAACTCGTAAATTTTGATTAAAACTAGTTTTGCGGTTATTCTTGTAGAGGTTTCGAACGAACGGGTCTAAATAGGCCGTAAAATGGACCCGTTGGAGTTTTACTTGAGTAAAAAGTACATAAATTGTGTTTTTGCAATATAATCGTGTTGAAAAACTCGTGAAAAACTATATGAACTCCTAAAATTTGATTAAAACTAGTTTTGCGGTCCTTTTTGTAGAGGTTGCGGACTAGCGGTTCAAAATGGGCCGTAAAAAAGACCCGTTAGAGATTTACTAGAGTAAAAAGTACAAAAATTGTGTTTTTGCAATATAATCGTGTTGAAAAACTTGTGATCAACTATATGAACTCCTAGAATTTCATTAAAACTAGTTTTGCGGTCCTTTTTGTTGAGGTTTCGAACGAGCGGGTCTAAATGGGCCGTAAAATGGACCCGTTGTACTTTTAACTAAGTAAAAAGTACAGAACTTGAGTTTTTGCAATATAATCATGTTGAAAAGCTCGTAGTAAACTATATGAACTCTTAAATTTTTATTAAAACTAGTTTTGCGGTCATTTTTGTAGAGGTTTCGAACGAGCGGGTCTAAATGGGACGTAAAATGGACCCGTTGGTCTTTTAACTTAGTAAAATGTAAAGAAATTGAGTTTTTGCAATATAATCGTGTTGAAAAGCTCGTAGTCAACTATATGAACTCCTCAAATTTTATTAAAACTAGTTTTGCGGTCGTTTTTCTAGAGGTTTCGGACGAGCAGGTCTAAATGGGCCGTAAAATTGACCCGTTGGAATTTTAACTGAGTAAAAAGTACATAAATTGAGTTTTTGTAATATAATCGTGTTGAAAATCTTGTGAACATGTATATGAACTGCTAAAGTATGATTAAAACATAATTTGTAGTCATTTTTGTAGAGGTTTCGGACGAGTAGATCTAAATAGGCCGTAAAAAGGACCCGTTGGACTTTTAACTGAGTAAAAAGTACAGAAATCGAGTTTTTGTACTCTAATCGTGTTGAAAAGCTCATGAACAACTATATGAACTTCTAAAATTTTATTAAAACTAGTTTCACTATGATTTTTGTCGAGGTTACGGAGGAGCGGGTCTAAATGGGTCGTAAAATGGATCCGTTGGAGTTTTACTTGAGTAAAAAGTACAAAAATTGTGTTTTTGCAATATAATCATGTTGAAAAGCTCGTTATCAACTTTACGAACTCCTAGAATTTGATTAAAACTAGTTTTGCGGTCCTTTTTGTAGAGGTTGCGGACGAGCGGTTCTAAATGGGCCGTAAAATAGACTCGTTAGAGTTTTACTTGAGTAAAAAGTACAGAAATTGTGATTTTGCAATATAATCTTGTTGAAAAACTCGTGATCAACTATATGAACTCCTAGAATTTGATTAAAACTAGTTTTGTGGTCCTTTTTGTTGAGGTTTCGGACGAGCGGGTCTAAATGAGCCGTAAAATTGACCCGTTGGAATTTTTCGAAAGTAAAAAGTACAGAAATTATGTTTTTGCAATATAATCGTGTTGAAAAGCTCTCCCTCAACTTTATGAACTCCTAGAATTTGATTAAAACTAGTTTTGCGGTCGTTTTTGTAGACGTTTCGAACGAGCGGGTCTAAATGAGCCGTAAAATGGACCCGTTGGACTTTTAACTGTGTAAAAAGTACAGAAATCGAGTTTTTGCAATATAATTGTGTTGAAAATCTCGTGAATAACTACATGAACTCCTACAATTTGATTAAAACTATTTTCACAGTCATTTTTGTAGAGGTTTCGGACGTGCGGGTGTAAATGGGTCGTAAAATGGACCCCTTGGAGTTTTACTTGAGTAAAAAGTACAAAATTGTGTTTTTGCAATATAATCGTGTTGAAAAGCTCGTGATCAACTATATGAACTCCTAAATTTTGATTAAAACTAGTTTTGCGGTCATTTTTGTAGAGATTTCGGACGAGCGGGTCTAAATGGGCCAAAAAATGGACCCGTTGGACTTTTAACTGAGTAAAAGGTACAGAAATTGAGTTTTTGCTATATATTTTGTTGAGTTGATCACACAATTGCAAATGGACAAGAGGGGGTGAATTGGCAATTAAAATTTTGGTATATGGTAAGAGTGATAAATAAAAGTGACACAAGTGGTTAGAGTGGTTCAAGTTCTCCGAATGAACTCTACATCCAATACCTTAGTTCCCACTGAGGATTTTCAACCAATTCACTACTTGAATTCTACCCCTTTTCTTGGATGAGGAGGTAACCTTACAAATTGATTAAGCTTTCTACCCAAAGCTTAATCTACTCACTTTTACAAAGAGATGGATTTGATAAACTCTAAAAATTTCTCTCAAAGGATAAATGTTTAGCCAAATACAATTTCAAACTCCCCAAACTCACAATACAAGATAACAATAAAATCACAAGAGTTGGGTACAAGAATTTGACTATGAAGAGCACTAGGGTTTGGATTTTTTTCCTTGATGTTGCTTGTAGGTTCAATAGTTGTTGCTTGATTAATTGAAGCTTGTTTTTAAACCCTTGCATTGAATTCTAGCCGTTTGGGTAGTTGGGATCATCAATAGAGCCGGTGGGAGCATTTTTCTCGCAATAAATGCAGCTCTGCAGACTACCGTATCGATACTCGTAGAGGGCGTATCGATACCTACATCAAAGAGGAAAGAGCCGTTGTGACTGAAAACAGATCGTATCGATACGCATAGAAGGCGTATCGGTACGATTTTAAGGGGCGTATCGGTACGGATGGCCGTATTGATACGATGTTTGCTCACTGGAATCCCAAGTTTGGTTTTCTTAAGGATCGTATCGATACGCATACCAAGCGTATCGGTACAGTATAACGATCTTTTAAAAATTGGGAAACCAACCAACTAACAAATAACGGTCGAAAAATTAAATGCAAAGATTTTTCAAAGATAAGCTTATCGTATCGGTACAATTGCAGAGTGTATCAGTACGGTTTCATTGAAAGAGTTGCCCAGATGAATATCATATCGATACGGGGTAATACCGTATCGGTACGCTAAGTCCATTAAAATTCCAGTGGAAAAAGCCCGTATCGATACGCCTAAGGGCATCGATACGCCTGGGCGTTTTTGTATACTTTGGCTTGAAAATCATAGGAAAAGACTTAGCCATTAAAATTCCAGTGGCAAAAGCCCGTATCGATACGCCTAAGGGTATCGATACGCCTGTGCGTTTTTGTATAGTTTAGCTTGAAAATCATAGGAAAAGACTTAGAAAATTTTCATATATTTAAGAGCTTGTCTTGAGATATTATTTTGTTTAAAATACTTGTCAATTGTGAGACTTTAAAGAGTACTTAAAAAAATTTTGTTTTGCAAATTGGTCCTTAAGTTTATATGTTATATCAAAATCAATTTTGGTTTCACAATCTCCCCCTTTTTGATATAACAAAACCACAAATAAATTTTTAAGTTTTTGAAACTTTGAAAAGCTTTCTCCCCCTTAATTTAAGATGGATTTTCAAAAATAAAAAATTGACACTATAATCCTTCTCCCTCTTTTTGTTAGATCAAGTATAAACACAAGGATAATAGCAACATTAATTCATTAAACTTAAAGCAAACATAAGAATTCAAATGCATAAACTTGAAAGCAAACATAATAATTCAAACTCAAATCCTAAGACATAGATAATAGGCATAAACTTATATCCTAAAAACAAGAGTGCAATAACAGAATGGAAAAGACTAAATGCCATAAGATGATATGCATAAACTACTCGTCCGCCTCATCATCATCATTGTCTTCATCCTCTTCATCTTCATCAACTTGAGAGGGTTGATTCCTTCGGTTTTGGTTAAGCCAAGCACCATGGAAGGCGGTGAGAGAGATATCCATGGAGTTTTGGCGAGAAGCCATGGTTTCCATTTTCTTCTCCATACCTTTGACGCGATCTTCCAAGGATGTGAATCTAGTGTCCATCGCGGTAAACCCGACTTCCATGGAAGTGAACTTCTCATTGAGGAAAGTCATTAGAGTGCCCATGGAAGAGGAATCAATCAGAGCACAATGAGAGCTCGAAGAAGCACGAGAAGCATCGATCGGAGCATCTTGTGGAGGATCTTGAGGGTTACAAACCCATTCATTATCAAAATAAGAGAAACCGGCACGAGCTAGATAACGCTCATCTATGGGTAGGCCAAGGGTTTCGGGATAGTCATGGGAACAATCAATGTCAAGGGAATGAAAAAGATAACTCAAAGCCGTAGAGTAGTAAAAGGATGTGACTTGTTTGGTGTGACGGTGTTGGACTAAATAGACAAGGTCGGCAAACATAATTTGACAAAGATTTGGACGTCGACCTTCCCTAAAACACCTAAGCCAAAAGTCATAGACTTGACGAATAGTAGAAAATTCCCCTCCCGATGGACGAAAAAAACCAAGAGACAAGAAGATGAAGGATACGGTCATGGGCATTTAGAACTTTGACTGAGCCTAAAGGACTCGTACCTAAAGACCTCTCATCATTAATGCCAATTTTTTCAAAACTAAAGACATTACACAAAGTTTTTTGATCAATTGTAAAGGTTTTGCCCATAACAGAAGATTCAATAGCAATGACATTCTCCCTAGCTTCATCATAAACACATAAAGCATTGGAAAAGAATACGATGACTAGATTCCTATATAGAATAGGAGGAATGCTCAAAAAAGGTAAAAAGTTTCATTTCTTAATTAAAGGGAGGTATTGGAATTTAAAACAGGCAGAACTTAAGAATGAGACTGACGCAACACGTTTTTCCCTAATGCTCATGCTTTGAAATAGTTTGTTCCGAGCTATACGGCATCATCGGGAAAACTTAATTGGATAATATAAGGGAGATTAGGTTTAGGGTTACCCTCGGCATCCTCACTAGGATCAGAAGTAGAAAGATAACGTTTAGTTCTCTTTTTTGACGGTGCCATAACCCTAAAAACACATAAAAAACGATTCAAATATGTATGCAATTAACATCCTATTCAATCCAATAAATTCTAATAATTCAAGGTAATTATAAAAAGAAATTTAATTTTAAAAAGATATATTCAAATATGTGAAAAAAAGTTGTTAAAAACAGATAAAAAATACGAATAGAAAATATATTCGAATGAAAAAAATATGATTTTTGAAAAAAATTGATGAAAAAGTTGAAACCCATAAAATAAAAACATGTTTTGTACAAAAATTAAGTTGAAACAATTATAAAAATCAAATGAAAATCAAAGAGAATAAAAAAAGAAGAGTTTTATACCTTGAACTTTAGATTGGTTGAATGAGTTGATGTGAATGCACAAGATTTGTTGACAAAGCTTAGCCTTGATGTGGAGATTAAAAAACCTCAAAGAATTTTTAAGTTTGATGGTAAAAATTGAAGGATTGAGGGGGTTTTTATAGGGTATTGCGGCAAGGGTTTGGAAGAGAAAAGAGGGATTTTGTGTTTAAAGTCCTTTTTAAAGATGCAACCCTAAATAGCCTCTCCGTCGAGGCCGTATCGATACGCTATACACGCGTATCGATACCCTTTAACCCTAATTTTTTATTCGTCATTACTACCGTATCGATACACGGGACTGTATAGTACGACTTGGCTTTGACTATTTCCCTTGACTTATTCATATCGATACGTGGGGTCGTATCGATACACTTCAGCCGTATCGATACGCCTTTACCAGATAAGGCATTTTTGACAGATTTAAATGCAAAAATCCAACTTGAAACGTCCCTAAATGCATGTAAATGTCATATGAACAAGTTTTAATGGCTAAACTTAATGCATACTCCCCCTAGCAACATACATAGAAGCAAAAAGAACAAAATTAACACAAGCATGAATCACAAACAATTCGAAGCAAATTTTTGACATTTTGGGACCAAGAAGGGGTCAAGAAAGGCTAGTTAAACCTAACTCTCTCATAAGGGTCCAAAAGCGCTCTTTATCTAAAGGCTTTGTGAATATATCCGCTAATTGGTTCAAGGTGTCAACATACTCTATAACAATATCATTTTTCAACACATGATCTCTAATGAAATGATGTATAATTTCTATGTGTTCACTTCTAGAGTGTTGGATGAGATTCTTAGTGAGACAAATGGCACTAGTGTTGTCACACCTAAGGGGTATGGTACACCATAATCTAAGAGTTGTTGCTTCATTAAAAGGACTTGAGCACAACAACTCCCTAAAGATATGTACTCCGTTTCGGTGGTAGATAAGGCTACGCTATTTTGTTTCTTAGAGAACCAAGATACGAGCATACTACCTAAGAATTGGCATGTCCCGGAAGTACTTTTCCTATCTATCTTACATTCCCCATAATCCGCATCCGAATAAGGATGAAGGCTAAAGGAGGAATCTTTAGGATACCAAAGGCCTAAGTTAGGTGTGTCTCTAAAGTATTTTAATGGCAACTAAGTGTGATTCTCTAGGACTAGCTTGAAACCTATGACACAAGAAAACACTAAACATGATATTCGATCTACTTGCGGTAAGGTAAAGAAAAGAACCTATCATGGATCTATAAAGCTTAGAATCAACACACTTACCTCCTTCATCTTTGTCAAGCTTTATGGAAGAGCTCATAGGTGTGGCTTGAGGTTTTGCATTCTCCAAGCCGAACTTTTTGAGCATATCATTCACGTACTTAGCTTGATTTATGAAGGTGGCATATTTTCTTTGTTTGATTTGGAGTCCCAAAAAGAATGAGAGCTCCCCCATCATGCTCATCTCGAACTCACCTTGCATTAGCTTAGAAAATTCTTTACAATAACATTCATTAGTAGAACAAAAAATGATATCATCAACATAGATTTGTACTACTAAGATGTCATTGTTATATCTTTTTATGAAGAGTGTAGTGTCCACCTTTCCTTTTTCAAAACTCTTTTCAATTGAGAAATTTGAAAGTCTCTCATACCAAGCTCTAAGAGCTTGTTTTAAATCATAAAGAGCTTTTGTTAGTTTAAACACATGGTTTGTAAATTTTGAATCCTCAAAACCCGGTGGTTGTTCAACATACACTTCTTCATTTATAAAACCGTTTAAAAAGACACTTTTCACATCCATTTGAAAATGCTTGAAATCATTATAACATGCAAATGCTAAAAGCATCCTAATGGCTTCCATCCTAGCTACGAGTGCATATGTCTCATCAAAATCAATTCCCTCTTCTTGTGTATAGCCTTGAGCAACAAGACTAGCCTTGTTTCTCACTATATTACCACTTTCATCTAATTTATTCCTAAACACCCATTTAGTTCCTATAGTAGATTGATTACTATGCCTTTCAACTAATGTCCAAACTTTACTTCTCTCAAATTGATTTAATTCCTCTTGCATGGCCAAAATCCAAAAATCATCTTTTAAAGCTTCTTTAATATTTTTAGGCTCAATGCATGAAAGAAATGCAACATGGTTCATTAATTTGAGAGAGGATCTAGTGGTTACCCCCTTGGATGAATCGCCCAAGATTTCACCACCTTTGACATAGTTGAACTCCCTTGGGTAAGATACCTCCTTTCCTCAAGAGCCAAGTCCTTTAAAGCTTCAAGAGGTGGATCATGTGTATCCTCATCTTTATTTGGAATCTCATCCACATTTGACGTTTGTCCTCTATCAATGGCATCAAGAATTCCTACATCATCATCATCACAAGATTCCTTCCTCGGAAGGAGGTTATCATCGAAAACAACATGTATAGATTCTTGAACTACTAGAGTTCTTTTATTAAATACACGATAGGCTTTAGAGTTTAAAGAGTACCTTAAGAAAATAGCTTCATCACTTTTAGCATCAAATTTACCTAAGTTTTCTTTACCACTATTCAAGATAAAACACTTGCAACCAAAAGGATGAAAATAGCTAATGTTAGGCTTCTTAGATTTTAAAATATCATAAGGTGTTTTCTTCAAAATTGGCCAAATCATTACTCGGTTTATAATATAGCAAGCAGTATTTGTGGCTTCCGCCCAAAAATATTTAGGTAAATTATTTTCACAATGCATGGTTCTAGCCATTTCTTCTAAAGTTATATTTTTCCTCTCAACTACCCCATTTTGTTGAGGAGTGCGAGGTGCGGGAAAATTATGCCTAATCCCATTTTTATTTAAAAACTCATCAAAACCTAGATTTTGAAATTCGGTTCCGTGATCACTTCTAATGTGAGAAATTTTAAGTTCAATATCATTTTGAGTTATTTTAGAAAATGTGATGAATTTTTCTAAAACTTCATCTTTTGTACTTAAGAATAGAACCCAAGTAAACCTAGAATAGTCATCTACAAGTACAAAGGCATATGATTTACCACCCAAGCTCATTGTTTTAATAGGCTCAAAAAGATCCATATGAATCAATTGTAAACATCTACTAGTAGAGACATCATTAATGGATTTAAATGAAGTTCTATGTTGTTTACCCTTTGAACATGCATCACAAATTTTATCATTAGAAAACTTAAGTTTGGGTAAACATCTAACTAGATTAAGGGAAATTAATTTCTCTAAGACACCCATGCTAGCATGTCCTAATTTTCTATGCCAAAGCCATGAGTCATGTTCATCATGTGCAACTAAGCATGTATGAGATGATTGGATGTCATCTAAATGCACCATGTAGATATTGCCTATTCTATGTCCTATGAGCATTAGTTGATTTGTTTTAATGTTCACAATTTTACAACCACTTTTATCAAATAAAACATTAAAACCCTTATCACATAATTGACTAATGCTCAATCGATTATGTTTAAGATCGTTGACATGCAAAACATTTTCAATGAAAATAGAAGATTGATTACCAATGGAGCCTATTCCTTCAATGTGGCCTTTGGAGTTGTCACCGAAAGTTACCACTCCACCACTCTTTGGCTTTAGTTCCATGAATCTACTCTTGTCACTGGTCATATGTCTTGAGCATCCACTATCAAGGTACCATGAATTTTGGCTTGAAGCTTTGGCCTTGTAGCAATGATCCCCCTACAAACAAAGAAATTAGGCCTTGATTTTTGGTACCCAAATCATTTTGGGTCCATATGTGTTAGCCTTCAAAATTTTGGTTCCCTTAGGAATCCAAGAAGCAATAGCATTCATATTATTAGAAATAATGAGTTCCTTAGGAACCCAAACACTTCTAACCTTTTGACCTCTAGATTGCTTATGAAAATTTCTTTGTTTAGGAATAAAATGTTTTCTTTTTACATATTGGGATTTAGAAGAGTTTCCTTTTTCAAAATGGTTTTTCCCAATAACAATTGATGTTTTAAGTTTATCAACATCCTTTGTGTGATAATCTTGAAAATCGGAAAGAAGTTTTTCAAGTTCAAGATTTTTCGTTTTAAGATCATTTGAAAGATTTACTAAAAACAAAACTTTCTTTTCTAATTCGGGGTTAGTTTTTGAAAATGTTTCATTTTGATTTTTCAAATCAGAAATGGTTTTCTTGTTTCTCAAAATGGATTCTTTATTTTCCAACTAACTCATCGTAAACCTCTTGCAGTTCATCATAAGCATCTTAAAGCTCATCAAAGGTAAAATCAAAATTAGATGAGTTAGGATTTACCTTTGGTTCATCATCAATGGCCATGAGACAAAGATTGGCCACTTCCTCCTCCTCCTCGGATGACTAATCATCACTCCAAGTTGCTACTTGAGCTTTGAGCTTGTTCTTCTTCCCAAAGTTCTTCCTCTTCAATTGAGGACATTCGGAACGGATATGGCCGGGCTTTTTGCAATCATAGCAAGTGATTTGGTCCTTCTCCTCTTCCTTACTCTTTCTCTTGAAGTCTCCTTTTCTAATGAACTTTCTTCCACGATTGGACTTCATGAAGCGAGTGAACCGTTTGGCCAACATGGCCATCTCCTCATCTTAATCTTCACTTGAATCGCTTTCATGATATGAAGCTTTAAGAGCGATTCCAACCTTCTTCTTCTCAACATCCTTCTTCTCAACTTTCTTCTCTTCTATTTTCTTTTCTTCTTCTCTTCCCTTCCTCATGATCTCATGGGTGAGTAGAGATCCAACAAGAGCATCAAGCTTGAGAGTCTTCAAATCTCAAGCTTCAATAATAGCTGTTCTCTTGCTATCCCATGACTCCGGAAGATAGTACAACAATTTCCTCACTAGTTTGTCTTCGGGGATGATCTCATCGAAACCCTTCAATCCGTTGACAATAACCAAGAATCGATCAAACATCTTGGAAACACTCTCATCGGGATCCATCTTGAAATTTTCGTAGCTTAGATTGAGTAGCCCAATTTTTGTTTCCTTGACATCACTAGTTCCCTCATATGTTGTCTCAAGGGTGTCCCAAACCTCCTTGGCATTCTCGATTGAAGACACCTTGGAGTAGATATCCGGATCAAGTGCACAAAAGATTACATGAAGAGCTTTATCATTCACTTGCATCCTTCTTCGTTCATCTTCCGTCATTTCGGCTTTCACCTTTGGGACAAGTCTTGCTTCACTATCTCTCTTCATGGGAATGTATGGACCTTCTTCAACCACATCCCACACCATATAGTCGGTAGACTTGATGAAGAGCCTCATCCTATTCTTCCAATATGGGTAGTTATCCCCATTGAAGAATGGTGGCTTGGTAGTAGATTGAGACTCGTAGAGGTTGGAGTTGGAGGTAGATGCCATTGCTTGACAAGTTGTTGATAAAACTCTCCTAGAATCGACTCAAGAGGGTTGTAATCCTTCCAATGAGTGTAGCTATGATACCAATTGTTGAGTTGATCACACAATTGCAAATGGCCAAGAGGGGGTGAATTCGCAATTAAAATTTTGGTAGGAGGTAAGAGTGAAAAATAAAAGTGACACAAGTGGTTAGAGTGGTTCAAGTTCTCCAAATGAACTCTACATCCACTACCTTAGTTCCCACTAAGGATTTTCAACCAATTCACTACTTGAATTCTTCCTCTTTTCTTGGATGAGGAGGTAACCTTACAAATTGATTAAGCTTTCTACCCAAAGCTTAATCCACTCACTTTTACAAAGAGATGGATTTGGTAAACTCTAAAAATTCCTCTCAAAGGATAAATGTTTACCCAAATACAATTTCAAACTCCCCAAACCCACAATACAAGATAACAATAAAATCACAAGAGTTGGGTACAAGAATTTGACTATGAAGAGCACTAGGGTTTGGATTTTTTGCTTTGATGTTGCTTGTAGGTTCAATAGTTGTTGCTTGGTCAATTGAAACTTGTTTTTATACCCTTGCATTGAATTCTAGCTGTTTGCCTAGTTGGGATCATCAATAGAGCCGTTGGGAGCATTTTTCTCGCAATAAATGCAGCTCTGCAGCCTACCGTATCGGTACTCGTAGAGGGCGTATCGATACCTGCATCAAAGTGAAAAGAGCCGTTGTGACTGAAAACAGATCGTATCGATACGCATAGAAGGCGTACCGGTATGGTTTTAAGGGGCGTATCGGTACGGATGGCCGTATCGATACAGTGTTTGCTCACTGGAATCCCAAGTTTGGTTTTCTTAAGGATCGTATCGATACGCATACCAAGCGTATCGGTACGGTATAACGGTCTTTTAAAAATTAGGAAACCAACCAACTAACAAGTAACGGTCGAAAAATTAAATGCAAATATTTTTCAAAGATAAGCTTATCGTATCGATACAATTGCAAAGCGTATCAGTACGGTTTCATTGAAAGAGTTGCCCAGATGAATATCGTATCGATACGGAGTAATACCGTATCGGTACGCTAAGTCCACTAAAATTCCAGCGGCAAAACCCCGTATCGATACGCCTAAGGGTATCGATACGCCTGAGCGTTTTTATATACTTTGGCTTGAAAATAATAGGAAAAGACTTAGCCATTAAAATTCCAGTGGCAAAAGCCCATATCGATACGCCTAAGGGTATCAATACGCCTGGGCGTTTTTTTATAGTTTAGCTTGAAAATCAAAGGAAAAGACTTAGAAAATTTTCATATATTAAAGAGCTTGTCTTGAGATATTATTTTGTTTAAAATACTTGTCAATTGTGAGACTTTAAAGAGTACTTAAAAATTTATAGTTTTGCAAATTGCTCCTTAAGTTTATATGTTATATCAAAATCAATTTTGGTTTCATATATTTGTTTGGAAAAGCTCGTAGTCAAGTATATGAACTCTTAAAATTTGATTAAAACTAGTTTTGCGGTCATTTTTGTAGAGGTTTCCGACGAGCAGGTCTAAATGGGCCATAAAATAGACCCATTGGACTTTTAAATGAGTAAAAAGTATAGAAATTGAGTTTTTGCAATATAATCGCATTGAAAAGCTCGTGAACAACTATATGAACTCCTAAAATTTGATTAAATCTAGTTTTGCGGTCCTTTTTGTAGAGGTTTCGGACGAGCGGGTCTAAATGGGCTGTAAAATGGACCCGTTGGACTTTTAACTTAGTAAAAAGTTCAGAAAATGAGTTTTTGCAATATAATCGTGTTGAAAAGCTCGTGAACAACCATATGAACTCCTAAAATTTGATTAAAACTAGTTTTGCGGTCCTTTTTGTAGAGGTTTCGGACGAGCGGGTCTAAATGGGCCGTCAAATGGACCCGTTGGACTTTTAATTGAGTAAAAAGTACAGAAATTGAGTTTTTGCAATATAATCGCATTGAAAAGCTCGTGAACAACTATATGAACTCCTAAAATTTGATTAAAACTAGTTTTGTGGTCCTTTTTGTAGAGGTTTCGGACGAGTGGTTCTAAATGGGCCGTAAAATGGACCCGTTGGACTTTTCACTAAGTAAAAAGTACAGAAAATGAGTGTTTGCAATATAATCGTGTTGAAAAGCTCGTATTCAACTATATGAACTCCTAAAATTTTATTAAAACTTGTTTTGCGATCATTTTTGTAGAGGTTTTAGACGAGCGGGTCTAAATGGGCCATAAAATGGACCCGTTGGAGTTTTAACTAAGTATAAAGTACAGAAATTGAGTTTTTACTATATAATAGTTTTGAAAAGCTCGTACTCAACTATATGAACTCCTAAAATTTGAATAAAACTAGTTTTGTGGTCATTTTTTAAGAGGTTTTGGACGAGCGTGTCTAAATGGTCCGTAAAATGGACCCGTTGGACTTTTAACTGAGTAAAAAGTGTAGAAATTGAGCTTTTGCAATATAATTGTGTTGAAAAGGGGAAAAGAATACCCAGATATTATTTAGTAGATCGAGTAAGTTTCTCGAAAATTACAAAGTTGCGGATACAATCTAGATAAAGGGAACTAAAAGACATAGAAGTCATGGTTCGAAGGGCATGAGTGGCCAGAGTGTGTGCAACAAAATTAGCCTCACGGCTTACATAATGAACATCGAAAAAAGAAAAAGAAGATAGTAAAGCTCTTGCTTGGAGAAGCGTAGGACCCATGGTTGATGTAACGCCCCGGTTTTGGGCTCAGAAGTTTTGGGTGTTGACCGGTTCGGTCAAAGTGCTGATCGAATATATAAGAGTGAATTTAGGAAAGCCTAGTTCGGGTTGCATTAAAATTATGGAAAAATGTTCTAAAATCATCTTTTAATATATAAAAGTGAACTGTGAAATCAATTTTGGAAAATGAGGTTCGGAAGGTTGACATTTTGGCTAGTGACCAAAATGTAATTTTTGAAAGTTGCGGGACAGTTTTATAAAGGATTGAAACTTTGAATCTTTAAGGAGCTATTATTCCAAAAAGGATTTCTCCAGATTTTTCTAAGATATTTTAAGGCTCAAATCTGATTTTAAAGATTTAGTAAAGGAGGGAAATCATTTTAACAAAATTTCCAACTAACTTTCCTTTCTCTCATTTTCTCTCAACCCAAACAAGATTCTCCAGATTTCTTTCTCTGATTTTGACATCTTAATCTCTCATTTCAATTCTCATTTGATTTCTAATCATCTCATCATCAAAACCTCTCAATTTACAAGTTGATTCATCAAGCTTTTTGGCTCTAAAATGGAGAAATTCAAGTTTGGAGGTAAGAACGTCCTTCTCCTCTAAACTATCAGTTCTTTACTGAAATTCCTAAGTTCTCAATCCTTGATTTATGTTTTATTAAAGGCTTTTCATTTGAGATCTTGATTTTTGGCTAAAATGCAAGATTTGGTGATTTTGGTGGAAATTTCGTGTGATCTGTTTAAGAAGGGTTTTGAGGTGTTAAATTGATGTTAAATGAATGCTAAAATGATTAGAAGTTGAGGCTTAATCAATGCAATCCCGGATAGGTTGAATTTCCTAAGTTTGGCTTGAGTTTTTGGTTGTTTTTGGAGTGTTTTTGGTGATCTGTTATACCTGGAGGTATAAGGACGTGGTTGTGATCATTTTGCATGTTATTTGATGTATAAAAATGGTTAGAAGTGATGGATCTTGGCTGGGTTAAGTTTTGGAAGTGTTTGGAGGTGATTTCGGTTGTGTTTGATAGCCAAATTGTTAGATTTGTGATGAGCAGCGAGTTGTGTTGATGTTGCTGGTGTTTTAATGCATAAGGATGCATTAATGTTCTGTTTTTGTGTGCTTGAAATAGGGGAGGTTGATCCTTGAGCTTTGGAGGGGTTTTCGGAAGGTTTCGGAAGCTTGGAAAGCTTGTTGGCTAGTCTTGTTTGGTTATCGGTGAGTGAAGTTGGGATTTCAGCTTTTGAAACAAGGTTTGAAGGTTTTTGGGAGCTTAGTTTAAGTCTAAACAACTTTGCTAAGCTCAAGAGTAAGTGAAGGGGGTTTTTGCTTTTGAATTGTGTGTGATTTGGTTTTAAAATCAAATGTGGTTGATGATTGATATGCATGTGTTATGCATGGTTAAATTCTGTTTTGTAAGCATGTTTTTAGCATGGTTAAATGCTGGTTTTGAAAGTCATTTGAAAAGGATGCTCAAGGTAAGAGATTCTTGGTTTTATACATTGAAAATGTGGTTTTGATGCATAGTGTTGCATGTCGTTCAATGGCTTTGTATGATGCTTAAAAACAGTGAATTGATGATGATCAATGATGATAATTATTACCTTTTGCATATTGTTTATGCATGTGAATCATTGAGCTAATGATGTGATGGCTTTGCATTATGTTATGCATGTGAATCATTGAGCTAATGATGTGATGGCCTTGCATTATGTTTATGCATGTGGAACATTGGATAATATGGTAAGATGGTTATATTGGAAAGTGTTGTAAATGGTTCTTGGTTCGTTGATCGGATATAGTTAGCCGGCTATAGGATTGGGTGCACCGTGAATAAAGTCGCCTTGATGGCGGAGTGGTCAAGTGTGGACCGGGTAAACTCCCCTCAAGTATTCCTAACGAGATGAGGTCAGTGGAGGTTGTTGCCCACGGGAGGACCTCGGTTGCTTAAGGTCGTAGTGGAGGTTGTTGCCCACGGTAAGACCTTGGTTGAGTAAAGGTTATAAGGTGGTTAAAAGTCCTTATGTGAGAACCTTGTACTTGTTAAGATCACAATGGCAGTGGTTAAGTCCATGTGTGGATCTTGTGTGTGATGTCCCGGATCTCGTTAGATGATGTCTACAACTACCAATCGGTTATGCAAAGGTTGTATGGTGGTTGAAAGTCCATACGGGAAGACCTTGTGCATGTCAAGGGTGTATGGCGGTTGAAAGTCCATACATGGGAACCTTTAGGAAAAGCTAAGGTTGTATGGTGTTTAAAAGTCCATACATGGGAACCTTAGGATGTTGAGGTCAGTGGAGGTTGTTGCCCACGGGAAGACCTTGGATTGGGTAGTGTGTAGGGAGCGTTGGGACACGCTCGGAATCCGCGTATCCGATCGGGTTGAAAAGTTGGAAAGTGAATATGGTTGATCTCTTGGAAGCCAATGTAATGTTCTTGATCATAGTGAAGCATGGGATTGCTTGAAATGATGCATGGTTGCATGTGAAGCATGGGATTGCTTGAATTGACGCATGGTTGCATGTGAAGCATGAGATGCTTGAGTAGATGCATGTTTGCATGTGAAGCATGGGATGCTTGGAAAAGGTGCATTGTTGCATGAATAGTTTATGATGCTAGTGTTGGCATGTTTACTTGTATGTTGAACAAGTGTTGGTTATCATTTGATAAATGATGCATGTGAGTATGAATTACCTATGTTGCATTGAAGTCTTGTATGGTTTGTTTTTAAAGGCATGTGATGATGATGTTATGGTTTTATGTTGCCTTGATTAAATGCATGAAATGGATAGATTGAACTATAGTTTTAAATGGTTTCTTGCTTGATGTGGTTTTCAAGTTGAATAATGGTATGTTGTGAAAAGGATGTGTTTTCCATGGTTTTGATTAAGCTTGGCATATAGTGTTTATGCATGGTTAGAGCTTGATGTTGAAAGAGTTTTCAAACATGGTTTTGGAAAGCAAATCGGGTTGGTTTTAAAGTGTTTTAAATACCCGCTGCATTGATGGTGTTTTGGTTTTGAGCATTCCTCACTAAGCATTATGTGCTTACGCTCCTTTTTGTCCATCAATACAGATTCTTGAAGTTTGGGCAGCAAGGAGCAAGGGATTCAAGGTGGACTCCAATGGAGATGTATGTCTCGGTGAATAGCTATAGTTAATAAGGGCAATGGGGTAGAATCTCTCGGATTGTTGTTATTGTGATCGTATATGTTGATCATGAATGTTTAAATGCTGTTGTTGATGTTGTTGAACATGAATTGGCTTAATTGTGGTTGCCTTGGTAAAGTCTATGTTTAAATGGATAGCTTGAGTAGGAAGCATGTCAATGAGTTTGGGGCTTTTCATATGTGTTGGTTATCTGTTGAATTGATGATGCATTTATGGCCTCTGCATGTTGTTTATCTTTGAGGAATGATTTGGTGATGTTAATTTGATGTTTGAAGCATGTTTGATGCTGTTTTCGAGTTGTTTTTGGGCAGGGGTATCGGTACTCGAGCTTGCGTATCGATACACCTGAGCCAAATATGCAAGTTTCTGGCCAGGGGTATCGATACTGATGAACAAGTATCGATACCTTATGAGTGAAGTATCGATACTGGGGGAAAGGTATCGATACCTTTGGTAGAGTTTGGTTACTGCCTTCCCCGAGTATCGATACGACACGTGGCGTACCGATACCGGACCGTTAAAATCAGTTAAAAGTATCTTTGAATGTTTTAAAATGTTTGCGTTTTGGTCATGTATCTTGTTGTGCAATTGTGTGAGTTCGGGATGTCCGTTTGAGCTGAATTTTGGCAAGGAAGCATGAAACATGACTAATTTTAAGTTGGTAACTTAAAATCTAGTTAAGTCCTTAAAGTTTTCAGAAATTACAATTTGGTCCCTAAAGTTGTAATTTGTTCAATTGGGTCCCTGTTTGATCTCTGATGTTTGTGATCTTTGAGCATGGTGTTTGTGTGATCACATCTAAGGTTAACGTGCATCTAGACAAGATTAAAAAGAAAAAAAAGGGTCGTTAATCAAGGTTGACTTTCGGGTTGACTTTGGTTTTCCCCGTGTAATCTTCGTAGTTCGGGTCAACCGTCTAGGCCGGGCTACGGGGGTTACATTTGGTGGTATCAGAGCTGAGTTGCGAAGGTTGGGGAAAACGGTAAGTTGTTGTGATGTGTGTGTTTGATGTTTATCATGTTGTGTGGTTGAAAGCTGGTTGAAGCATGTGTTTCTGAATATGCTGTTGATGTATTTGAGCATGTTGCTGATGTATGCAAGCATGTTTTGTGGTTATGAATCTTGATTGAGTTTATGTGGATATGTGTTGATGTTATGAGCTGATGTTATGCATGGTGAATGTGTTTCGAGCATGTTATGTTGCTAATGTGCTGGTGCTATTGGATGTTGTTTGGTGTAAGCATGATCAAGGTATGTTGTTGATATGCTTGATGTTGTGGTATTCATGTTGTGTTGGCTGTTATGTCATGTAAAGGGGAGGATTCGGGATACCCATTGCCTTATTAATATAGCTATTGTGTTATTTTGGAGTTGGAGTTTGAATCCTTGCTTAATGCTGGTCTAACTGGTTTTGTTTGCTTGTTGTGATTGTATGTTTGTTGTTAGTGGTATGGCAAAATTGATGAAGGAATGGCGGATGAGTGAGATGGTTGCTGCCTTGGGGCAGGTTGTTAAGGCAAAGAATTCACCCTTTTGTAAAGGAGTTTTGTTTCAGTCTTCTGTGACTGAAGTTGAGATGGTAAGATAAGGGAAAGAAGCTGGTTCTGTGATGAAAAGTTCATCATCTGTTGTTCAGGAGGTGTTGGGAACATCTCAGGCTGCGGTTGAAGTTAAGTCAGTGGATGTGCTGGCTAGGTGTGTGGGTTTGCCGAAGCAGCATTTGCTTGATTTGGGTGCTGAGGAGTATCGTGGTTCTTCCCCGGAAATGTTTGAGGCCTGGTTGGCCAATGTGGTTCCGATTTTGGATCAGGAAGGCTGTGATTATGCCTGTAAGCTGGGGAGTGTTGTTTCTCTGATGCTGGAGGATGCTTGTGCTTGGTGGACATCTGTGGCTGTGGCGTCACATATCCTTGATATTGATTGGGATTTCTTCGTATCTGCTTTCTATGAAAGGTATCTTGGAAGGGAATTTCCAAGGGTTAAGCAAGGTGCGGCTAATGCTGTTGGTGAGCAAGTGTTGCCTGAGCAAGGAGTGGAAGCTCAGTCATCTGTGTGTGACCGTTGTGAAAGACAACATGTTGGAAATTGTTGGGGCGCAGGTGTTTGTTGGAATTGTGGTTCTAAGTTGCATGTTAAGCGTGATTGTCCACATGGGGTGAAGTCAGCTTTGATGTTGGTCAAAGGATCTTTGAAAGGTCGTGGGCACGGCCGAGGCGAGGTTCAGAAGTGGCAGAAAAAGCAGAAGGTTGTGAAGAGTTTGGGGAATGAAGTTTGCTGGAAATGTGGGTCTGATGGACACATGAAGCGTGATTGTTTGATGTTGGTGCGGAACAGCCAAGGTTCTTTATCGCAAGGAGTTGGTGTTGACCCTGGTGTGTTTGATGGTGCTGCAGTTGTGCCTTGGAAGGATGATGGTTCCGCAAGGAAGAGAGCTCGTCTGACGAAGCTTCAGGGTGGTGTTATGTTTTCAGGTAACCTTGTTAAGTGATCTTTGCTTTAGTTGCCTTGGTTTGATTTCTGTTGGTTTTCCTTGTGTGGTAAGTCTAGTCTTGTTGCTAGCATGTTTGGGGTGGTGGTAGTTGTGGTTGGTAATATCTTGGGTGTGATGAAGGCTTGGGTAAGTACCTTGTGGTTAATGGTTGTTGGTATGATGGAGTTAGATAGGTTAAAGGTGAGTAAGGAGGTTGTTCTTAGACAGATTTTGAGGATGTTATTGGAGGGTGTGAACTGGCATTCATGCACAGTTAAAATCATTGTTATATGCTATATTATATATGTTGGTCCATGCATACATGTGGCATGACATTAGAGGTTTTGCATACATGTACATCAGGCATTGATAGGGCATGTAGGTGATCATGCATACGATGTTCACACTTGCTAATAACTAATCGAATATGTTAGTGTTGTGGTTGGATTAAGTGGGATGATGGGTTTGTAGAGGTTGTTTGGTGCTGAGTGAGAGCTAGAAGTGCTGGAGGTTTGGTAAGCTAGTTGCTAGTGATAGTGGGAGTGGAATGGCCTGTTGGTTGAAGGATAGTGTTTGATGTTCAGGAAGTTTAGTGGTTTGGTGGTGAAGGGTATCAGTTGAGGTTAGTATCGGTTAAGTGGTTAGTTTAGCTAAAAGGAAGTGGTGGTTCCTTGGTGCTAAGTGGTGTTGCAGTTTGAGGTTGTGTTTCCAGGTGCTGAAGTGGTTTAGCTTTTAAGTTGTTGTGAAGGGTTGTGTTGGTTCTTAGCAACCTTTGAAGAGTTCAGAAGCTGTTGTGTGTGTGTTTGGGTTAAGTAAGGTTCTGGTAATGCAAGTGTTCTGGTTGAGTATGTAGTGAAGGGCTGTGAAAGATCGAAGGCTTTCGTTGGTTGTTTGGGTTCTTGTGAGAAGTGGTTGGCTGGTTGTGGTTAAGAAAGTTCTGTTTGAAGTCTGTTGATGGTATGTGGAACGGCTGAAGGTTTCAAGTTGGGGTTGTGATGTAATTTTTGGTATCTGGGAGAGTAGTCCTGGTGAGCTGTTATGGTAATGTCTTTGGCGGATGTGAAGGATTGTTAGCTTCGTTGAAGAGTTTGAATAAACTGTTGATGTATAAGGATTTTTGCTTGTTGGAAAATCTTTGGAAGAGGTTTGGGAGTTTGCAAGAGTTTAAGGGTTGAGGGGTTTGCCTAGTGGCTGAGTTGGATTGGTTGTTGTCTCTGTGTAAACCAGTCTTGGGAGTTATGTGCTACAGTGTTGTCTGTTGTAAGAGCTGAAGTTCTTCAGGTTGATGTTGGGGTTGTGTTCAATCCGGTTATGTGGAAGGTTGAGTCGTGGTTACCTTTGAGAGTTTGGATTTGTGAACAGTGTGTGGTGGAGGTGTGGTATGGAAAGTGATCAGTGGTGTTGGTTAAGGCTTTTGTGTTGCCTCGTGTGTTGCTTTGAGAAGGTTGTTGTTCTCTTTTCGCCGGTTGAAATTTCGAGGACGAAATATCCTAAGGGGGGGAGAGTTGTAACGCCCCGGTTTTGGGCTCAGAAGTTTTGGGTGTTGACCGGTTCGGTCAAAGTGCTGATCGAATATATAAGAGTGAATTTAGGAAAGCCTAGTTCGGGTTGCATTAAAATTATGGAAAAATGTTCTAAAATCATCTTTTAATATATAAAAGTGAACTGTGAAATCAATTTTGGAAAATGAGGTTCGGAAGGTTGACATTTTGGCTAGTGACCAAAATGTAATTTTTGAAAGTTGCGGGACAGTTTTATAAAGGATTGAAACTTTGAATCTTTAAGGAGCTATTATTCCAAAAAGGATTTCTCCAGATTTTTCTAAGATATTTTAAGGCTCAAATCTGATTTTAAAGATTTAGGAAAGGAGGGAAATCATTTTAACAAAATTTCCAACTAACTTTCCTTTCTCTCATTTTCTCTCAACCCAAACAAGATTCTCCAGATTTCTTTCTCTGATTTTGACATCTTAATCTCTCATTTCAATTCTCATTTGATTTCTAATCATCTCATCATCAAAACCTCTCAATTTACAAGTTGATTCATCAAGCTTTTTGGCTCTAAAATGGAGAAATTCAAGTTTGGAGGTAAGAACGTCCTTCTCCTCTAAACTATCAGTTCTTTACTGAAATTCCTAAGTTCTCAATCCTTGATTTATGTTTTATTAAAGGCTTTTCATTTGAGATCTTGATTTTTGGCTAAAATGCAAGATTTGGTGATTTTGGTGGAAATTTCGTGTGATCTGTTTAAGCAGGGTTTTGAGGTGTTAAATTGATGTTAAATGAATGCTAAAATGATTAGAAGTTGAGGTTTAATCAATGCAATCCCGGATAGGTTGAATTTCCTAAGTTTGGCTTGAGTTTTTGGTTGTTTTTGGAGTGTTTTTGGTGATCTGTTATACCTGGAGGTATAAGGACGTGGTTGTGATCATTTTGCATGTTATTTGATGTATAAAAATGGTTAGAAGTGATGGATCTTGGCTGGGTTAAGTTTTGGAAGTGTTTGGAGGTGATTTCGGTTGTGTTTGATAGCCAAATTGTTAGATTTGTGATGAGCAGCGAGTTGTGTTGATGTTGCTGGTGTTTTAATGCATAAGGATGCATTAATGTTCTGTTTTTGTGTGCTTGAAACAGGGGAGGTTGATCCTTGAGCTTTGGAGGGGTTTTCGGAAGGTTTCGGAAGCTTGGAAAGCTTGTTGGCTAGTCTTGTTTGGTTATCGGTGAGTGAAGTTGGGATTTCAGCTTTTGAAACAAGGTTTGAAGGTTTTTGGGAGCTTAGTTTAAGTCTAAACAATTTTGCTAAGCTCAAGAGTAAGTGAAGGGGGTTTTTGCTTTTGAATTGTGTGTGATTTGGTTTTAAAATCAAATGTGGTTGATGATTGATATGCATGTGTTATGCATGGTTAAATTCTGTTTTGTAAGCATGTTTTTAGCATGGTTAAATGCTGGTTTTGAAAGTCATTTGAAAAGGATGCTCAAGGTAAGAGATTCTTGGTTTTACACATTGAAAATGTGGTTTTGATGCATAGTGTTGCATGTCGTTCAATGGCTTTGTATGATGCTTAAAAACAGTGAATTGATGATGATCAATGATGATAATTATTACCTTTTGCATATTGTTTATGCATGTGAATCATTGAGCTAATGATGTGATGGCTTTGCATTATGTTATGCATGTGAATCATTGAGCTAATGATGTGATGGCCTTGCATTATGTTTATGCATGTGGAACATTGGATAATATGGTAAGATGGTTATATTGGCAAGTGTTGTAAATGGTTCTTGGTTCGTTGATCGGATATAGTTAGCCGGCTATAGGATTGGGTGCACCGTGAATAAAGTCGCCTTGATGGCGGAGTGGTCAAGTGTGGACCGGGTAAACTCCCCTCAAGTATTCCTAACGAGATGAGGTCAGTGGAGGTTGTTGCCCACGGGAGGACCTCGGTTGCTTAAGGTCGTAGTGGAGGTTGTTGCCCACGGTAAGACCTTGGTTGAGTAAAGGTTATAAGGTGGTTAAAAGTCCTTATGTGAGAACCTTGTACTTGTTAAGATCACAATGGCAATGGTTAAGTCCATGTGTGGATCTTGTGTGTGATGTCCCGGATCTCGTTAGATGATGTCTACAACTACCAATCGGTTATGCAAAGGTTGTATGGTGGTTGAAAGTCCATACGGGAAGACCTTGTGCATGTCAAGGGTGTATGGCGGTTGAAAGTCCATACATGGGAACCTTGAGGAAAAGCTAAGGTTGTATGGTGTTTAAAAGTCCATACATGGGAACCTTAGGATGTTGAGGTCAGTGGAGGTTGTTGCCCACGGGAAGACCTTGGATTGGGTAGTGTGTAGGGAGCGTTGGGACACGCTCGGAATCTACGTATCCGATCGGGTTGAAAAGTGAATATGGTTGATCTCTTGGAAGCCAATGTAATGTTCTTGATCATAGTGAAGCATGGGATTGCTTGAAATGATGCATGGTTGCATGTGAAGCATGGGATTGCTTGAATTGACGCATGGTTGCATGTGAAGCATGAGATGCTTGAGTAGATGCATGTTTGCATGTGAAGCATGGGATGCTTGGAAAAGGTGCATTGTTGCATGAATAGTTTATGATGCTAGTGTTGGCATGTTTACTTGTATGTTGAACAAGTGTTGGTTATCATTTGATAAATGATGCATGTGAGTATGAATTACCTATGTTGCATTGAAGTCTTGTATGGTTTGTTTTTAAAGGCATGTGATGATGATGTTATGGTTTTATGTTGCCTTGATTAAATGCATGAAATGGATAGATTGAACTATAGTTTTAAATGGTTTCTTGCTTGATGTGGTTTTAAAGTTGAAGAATGGTATGTTGTGAAAAGGATGTGTTTTCCATGGTTTTGATTAAGCTTGGCATATAGTGTTTATGCATGGTTAGAGCTTGATGTTGAAAGAGTTTTCAAACATGGTTTTGGAAAGCAAATCGGGTTGGTTTTAAAGTGTTTTAAAGACCCGCTGCATTGATGGTGTTTTGGTTTTGAGCATTCCTCACTAAGCATTATGTGCTTACGCTCCTTTTTGTCCATCAATGCAGATTCTTGAAGTTTGGGCAGCAAGGAGCAAGGGATTCAAGGTGGACTCCAATGGAGATGTATGTCTCGGTGAATAGCTATAGTTAATAAGGGCAATGGGGTAGAATCTCTCGGATTGTTGTTATTGTGATCGTATATGTTGATCATGAATGTTTAAATGCTGTTGTTGATGTTGTTGAACATGAATTGGCTTAATTGTGGTTGCCTTGGTAAAGTCTATGTTTAAATGGATAGCTTGAGTAGGAAGCATGTCAATGAGTTTGGGGCTTTTCATATGTGTTGGTTATCTGTTGAATTGATGATGCATTTATGGCCTCTGCATGTTGTTTATCTTTGAGGAATGATTTGGTGATGTTAATTTGATGTTTGAAGCATGTTTGATGCTGTTTTCGAGTTGTTTTTGGGCAGGGGTATCGGTACTCGAGCTTGCGTATCGATACACCTGAGCCAAATATGCAAGTTTCTGGCCAGGGGTATCGATACTGATGAACAAGTATCGATACCTTATGAGTGAAGTATCGATACTGGGGGAAAGGTATCGATACCTTTGGTAGAGTTTGGTTACTGCCTTCCCCGAGTATCGATACGACACGTGGCGTACCGATACCGGACCGTTAAAATCAGTTAAAAGTATCTTTGAATGTTTTAAAATGTTTACGTTTTGGTCATGTATCTTGTTGTGCAATTGTGTGAGTTCGGGATGTCCGTTTGAGCTGAATTTTTGCAAGGAAGCATGAAACATGACTAATTTTAAGTTGGTAACTTAAAATCTAGTTAAGTCCTTAAAGTTTTCAGAAATTACAATTTGGTCCCTAAAGTTGTAATTTGTTCAATTGGGTCCCTGTTTGATCTCTGATGTTTGTGATCTTTGAGCATGGTGTTTGTGTGATCACATCTAAGGTTAACGTGCATCTAGACAAGATTAAAAAGAAAAAAAAGGGTCGTTAATCAAGGTTGACTTTCGGGTTGACTTTGGTTTTCCCCGTGTAATCTTCGTAGTTCGGGTCAACCGTCTAGGCCGGGCTACGGGGGTTACAGTTGAAAGATCAGGCATCAGGCGGTTGATCCTATTTGCAATAGACGCACAGTCTGTTTCAAAGAATAGGTGGCTACATCCTTTAGATTGAGAAAAAGTGACACCAGCAAGAAACCCATTGGACTTTTATCTGAGTTTTTGCAATATAATCGTGTTGAAAAGCTCGTGATCAACTATATGAACTCCTAAAATTTGATTAAAACTAGTTTTACGGTTCTTTTGTAGAGGTTTCGGACGGGCGGGTCTAAATGGGCCGTAAAATAGACTCGTTGGACTTTTAACTGAGTAAAAAGTACAGAAAATGAGTTTTTTCAATATAATCAGGTTGAAAAGCTCGTAATCAACAGCAAAACTCCTAAAGTTTGATTAAAACTAGTTTTGCGATCATTTTTGTAGAGGTTTCGGACGAGCGGGTCTAAATGAGCCATAAAATAGACCCATTAGACTTAATTGAGTAAAAAGTATAGAAATTGAGTTTTTGCAATATAATCATGTTGAAAATCTCGTGAACAACTATACGAACTCCTAAAATTTGATTAAAAGTAGTTTTGCGGTCCTTTTGTAGAAGTTTTGGACGAGTGAGTCTAAATGGGCCATAAAATGGACACGTTTGACTTTTAACTGAGTAAAAAGTACAAAAATTGTGTTTTTACAATATAATCATGTTGAAAATCTTGTGATCAACTATATGAACTTCTAAAATTTTATTAAAACTAGTTTTGCGGTCCATTTTGTAGAGGTTTCGGATGAGCGGGTCTAACTGGGCCGTAAAATGGACAAGTTGGACTTTTCACTAAGTAGCAAGTACAAAAAATGAGTTTTTGCAATATAATTGTGTTGAAAAGCTCGTAATCAACTATATGAACTCCTAAAATTTGATTAAAACTAGTTTTGCGGTCATTTTTGTAGAGGTTTTCAACGAGCGGATCTAAATGGACCATAAAATGGACCCGTTGGAGTTTTAACTGAGTAAAAAGTACAGAAATTGAGTTTTTGCTATATAATAGTTTTGAAAAGCTCGTAGTCAACTATATGAACACCTAAAATGTCAATAAAACTAGTTTTGCGGTCTTTTTTGTAGAGGTTTCGGACGAGCGGGTCTAAATGGTCCATAAAATGGACCCGATGGACTTTTAACTAAGTAAAAAGTATAGAAATTGAGTTTTTGCAATATAATCGTGTTGAAAAGCTCGTGAACAACTATATGAACTCCCAAATTTTGATTAAAACTAGTTTCGCGGTGCTCTTTGTAGAGGTTTTGGACGTGCGGGTCTAAATGGGCCGTAAAATGGACCCGTTGAACTTTTAACTAAGTAAAAAGTACAGAAATTGAGTTTTTACAATATAATCATGTTGAAAAGTTCGTGAACAACTATATGAACAGCAAAAATTTGATTAAACTAGTTTCGCGGTGATTTTTGTAGAGGTTTAGGACGAGCGGGTCTAAATGGGCCGTAAAATGGACCCTTTGGACTTTTAACTGAGTAAAAAGTACATAAATTGAGTTTTTGCAATATAATCGTGTTGAAAACCTAGTGATCAACTATATGAACTCCTAAAATTTGATTAAAACTAGTTTTGCACTCCTTTTTGTAGAGGTTTCGCACGAGCGGGTCTAAATGGGTCGTAAAATGAACCCGTTGGACTTTTAACTAAGTAAAAACTATAGAAATTTAGTTTTTGCAATATAATCGCGTTGAAAAGCTCGTAGTAAACTTTATAAACTCTTAAAACATTATTAAAACTAGTTTCGCGGTGATTTTTGTAGAGGTTTCGGACGAGCGGGTTTGAATGAGCCGTAAAATGGACCCTTTGGACTTTTAATCGAGTAAAAAGTACAGAAATTAAGTTTTTTTAATATCATCGGGGTGAAAAGCTCGTAGTTAACTATATGAACTCCTAAAATTTAATTAAAACTAGTTTTTCAATACTTTTTGTAGAGGTTTCGAACGAGTGGGTTTAAATGGGTCGTAAAATGGACCCGTTGGACTTTTAAGTAAGTAAAAAGTACAGAAATTGAGTTTTTGCACTATAATTGTGTTGAAAAAGCTCGTTGTCAACTATATGAACTCCTAAAGTTTGATTAAAACTAGTTTTGCGGTTTTTTTTGTAGAGGTTGTGGACGAGTGGTTCTAAATGGGCCGTAAAATAGACACGTTAGAGTTTTACTTGAGTAAAAAGTACAAAAATTGTGTTTTTGCAATATAATCGTGTTGAAAAACTCGTTATCAACTATATGAACTCCTAGAATTTGATTAAAACTAGTTTTGCGGTCCTTTTTGTTGAAGTTTCGGACGGGCGGGTCTAAATGGGCCGTAAAATAGACACGTTAGAGTTTTACTTGAGTAAAAAGTACAAAAATTGTGTTTTTGCAATATAATCGTATTGAAAAACTCGTTATCAACTATATGAACTCCTAGAATTTGATTAAAACTAGTTTTGCGGTCCTTTTTGTTGAAGTTTCGGTCGAGCGGGTCTAAATGGTCCATAAAATGGACCCGATGGACTTTTAACTGAGTAAAAAGTATAGAAATTGAGTTTTTGCAATATAATCGTGTTGAAAAGCTCGTGAACAACTATATGAACCCCTAAAATTTGATTAAAACTAGTTTCGCGGTGCTCTTTGTAGAGGTTTTCGACGTGCGGGTCTAAATGGGCCGTAAAATGGACCCGTTGGACTTTTAACTGAGTAAAAAGTACAGAACTTGAGTTTTTACAATATAATCATGTTGAAAAGTTCGTGAACAACTATATGAACAGCTAAAATTTGATTAAACTAGTTTCGCGGTGATTTTTGTAGAGGTTTCAGACGAGCAGGTCTAAATGGGCCGTAAAATGGACCCGTTGGACTTTTAACTAAGTAAAAAGTACATAAATTGAGTTTTTGCAATATAATCGTGTTGAAAACCTAGTGATCAACTATATGAACTCCTAAAATTTGATTAAAACTAGTTTTGCACTCCTTTTTGTAGAGGATTCGCACGAGCGGGTTTGAATGAGCCGTAAAATGGACCCTTTGGACTTTTAATCGAGTAAAAAGTACAGAAATTAAGTCTTTGTAACATCATCGGGGTGAAAAGCTCGTAGTTAACTATATGAACTCCTAAAATTTAATTAAAACTAGCTTTTCAATACTTTTTGTAGAGGTTTCGGACGAGTGGGTTTAAATGGGTCGTAAAATGGACCCGTTGGACTTTTAAGTAAGTAAAAAGTACAAAAATTGAGTTTTTTTCACTATAATTGTGTTGAAAAAGCTCGTTGTCAACTATATGAACTCCTAGAGTTTGATTAAAACTAGTTTTGCGGTCCTTTTTGTAGAGGTTGTGGACGAGCGGTTCTAAACGGGCCGTAAAATAGACACGTTAGAGTTTTACTTGAGTAAAAAAGTACCGAAATTGTGTTTTTGCAATATAATCATGTTGAAAAACTCGTTATCAACCATATGAACTCCTAGAATTTGATTAAAACTAGTTTTGCGGTCCTTTTTGTTGATGTTTCGGACGAGCGGGTCTAAATGGGCTGTAAAATGGACACGTTGGACTTTTAACTGAGTAAAAAGTATAGAACTTGAGTTTTTGAAATATAATCGTGTTAAAAAGCTCGTAGTAAACAATATGAACTCCTAAAATTTGATTAAAACTAGTTTTGAGGTCATTTTTGTAGAGGTTTCGAACAGGCAGATCTAAATAGGCCGAAAAATGGACCCGTTGGACTTTTAACTTAGTAAAAAGTAAAGAAATTGAAATTTTGCAATATAATCGTGTTGAAAAGCTCGTAGTCAACTATATGATCTCCTAGAATTTTATTAAAACTAGTTTTGCGGTCGTTTTTGTAGAGGTTTCGAACGAGTGGATCTAAATGGGCCGTAAAATGGACCCATTGGACTTTTAACTGAGTAAAAAGTACTGAAATTGAGTTTTTGTAATATAAACATGTTGAAACGCTCGTGAACAACTATATGAACTAAAATTTGATTAAAACAAGTTTCGCGATCATTTTTGCAGAGGTTTCGGACGAATGGGCCTAATTAGGCCGTAAAATGGACCCGTTGGAGTTTTACTTGAGGAAAAAGTACAGAAATTGTGTTTTTGCAATATAATCGTGTTGAAAAGCTCGTGAAAAACTATATGAACTCTTAAAATTTTATTAAAACTAGTTTCGCGGTGATTTTTGTAGAGGTTTCAGACGAGCGGGTTTAATTAAGCCTAAAAATGGACACGTTGGACTTTTAATCGAGAAAAAAAGTACAGAAATTGAGTTTTTGCAATAATATCATGTTGAAAAGCTTTTAGTTAATGATATGAACACCTAAAATTTAATTAAAATTAGTTTTTCAATCCTTTTTGTAGTGGTTTCAGACGAGCGGGTATAAATTGGCTGTAAAATGGACCCGTTAGACTTTTAACTAAGTAAAAAGTACAAAAAATTGAGTTTTTGTTTTATAATCGTGTTGAAAAAGCTCTTTGTCAACTATATGAACTCCTAATGTTTGACTAAAACTAATTTTGCAGTCGTTTTTGTAGAGGTTTTTGACGAGGGGTTCTAAATGGGCTGTAAAATGGACCCGTTCGACTTTTAACTAAGTAAAAAGTACATAAATTGAGTTTTTGTAATATAATCATGTTGAAAAGCTCATGAACAACTATATGAACTCCAATGATTTGATTAAAACTAGTTTTGCAGTCCTTTTTGTTGAGGTTTCGGACGGGCGGGTCTAAATGGGTCGTAAGTTGGACCCGTTGGACTTTTAATTGACTAAAAATTACAGAAATTGAGTTTTTGCAATATAATCGTGTTGAAAATCTCGTAGTCAACTATATGAACTCCTAAAATTTGATTAAAACTAGCTTTGCGGTCATTTTTCTAGAGGTTTTCAACGAGCGGGTCTAAATGGGCCGTAAAATGGACGCGTTGGACTTTTAACTGAATAAAAAGTACAGAAATTGAGTTTTTGCAATATAATCGTGTTGAAAACCTAGTGATCAACTATATGAACTCCTAAAATTTGATTAAAACTAGTTTTGCACTCCTTTTTGTAGAGGTTTCGCACGAGCGGGTCTAAATGGGTCGTAAAATGAACCCGTTGGACTTTTAACTAAGTAAAAACTATAGAAATTTAGTTTTTGCAATATAATCGCGTTGAAAATCTCGTAGTCAACTTTATAAACTCTGAAAACATTATTAAACATAGTTTCGCGGTAATTTTTGTAGAGGTTTCGGACGAGCGGTTTTGAATGAGTCGTAAAATGGACCCTTTGGACTTTTAATCGAGTAAAACGTACAGAAATTAAGTTTTTGTAATATCATCGGGGCGAAAAGCTCGTAGTTAACTATATGAACTCCTAAAATTTAATTAAAACTAGTTTTTCAATACTTTTTGTAGAGGTTTTGGACGAGTGGGTTTAAATGGTCGTAAAATGGACCCGTTGGACTTTTAAGTAAGTAAAAAGTATAGAAATTGAGTTTTTGCACTATAATTGTGTTGAAAAAGCTCATTGTCAACTATATGAACTCCTAAAGTTTGATTAAAACTAGTTTTGCGGTCCTTTTTGTAGAGGTTGTGGACGAGCGGTTCTAAATGGGCCGTAAAATAGACACGTTAGAGTTTTACTTGAGTAAAAAAGTACAGAAATTGTGTTTTTGCAATATAATCGTGTTGAAAAACTAGTTATCAACTATATGAACTCCTAGAATTTGATTAAAACTAGTTTTGCGGTCCTTTTTGTTGAAGTTTCGGACGAGCGGGTCTAAATGGGCCGTAAAATGGACACGTTGGACTTTTAACTGAGTAAAAAGTATAGAACTTGAGTTTTGGCAATATAATCGTGTTGAAAAGCTCGTAGTAAACAATATGAACTCCTAAAATTTGATTAAAACTAGTTTTGCGGTCATTTTTGTAGAGGTTTCGGACGGGCATGTCTAAATAGGCCGAAAAATGGACCCGTTGGACTTTTAACTTAGTAAAAAAAAAAGAAATTGAAATTTTGCAATATAATCGTGTTGAAAAGCTCGTAGTCAACTATATGATCTCCTAGAATTTTATTAAAACTAGTTTTGCAGTCGTTTTTGTAGAGGTTTCGAACGAGTGGTTCTAAATGGGCCGTAAAATGGACCCGTTGGACTTTTAACTGAGTAAAAAGTACTGAAATTGAGTTTTTGTAATATAATCATGTTGAAACGCTCGTGAACAACTATATGAACTCCTAAAATTTGATTAAAATAAGTTTCGCGATCATTTTTGTAGAGGTTTCGGACGAACGGGCCTAATTAGGCCGTAAAATGGACCCGTTGGAGTTTTACTTGAGGAAAAAGTATAGAAATTGTGTTTTTGCAATATAATCGTGTTGAAAAGCTCGTGAAAAACTATATGATCTCTTAAAATTTTATTAAAACTAGTTTCGCGGTGATTTTTGTAGAGGTTTCAGACGAGCGGGTTTAAATGAACCTAAAAATGGACACATTGGACTTTTAATCGAGAAAAAAAGTATAGAAATTGAATTTTTGCCATAACATCATGTTGAAAAGCTCGTAGTTAACGATATGAACACCTAAAATTTAATTAAAATTAGTTTTTCAATCCTTTTTGTAGTGGTTTCAGACGAGCGGGTATAAATGGGCCGTAAAATGGACCCGTTAGACTTTTAACTAAGTAAAAAGTACAAAAAATTGAGTTTTTGTTTTATAATCGTGTTGAAAAAGCTCTTTGTCAACTCTATGAACTCCTAATGTTTGACTAAAACTAATTTTACGGTCATTTTTGTAGAGGTTTTGGATGAGGGGTTCTAAATGGGCCGTAAAATGGACCCGTTCGACTTTTAACTAAGTAAAAAGTACATAAATTGAGTTTTTGTAATATAATCATGTTGAAAAGCTCGTGAACAACTATATGAACTCCTATGATTTGATTAAAACTAGTTTTGCAGTCCTTTTTGTAGAGGTTTCGGACGAGCGGGTCTAAATGGGCCGTAAATTGGACCCGTTGGACTTTTAATTGAGTAAAAATTATAGAAATTGTGTTTTTGCAATATAATCGTGTTGAAAATCTCGTAGTCAACTATATGAACTCCTAAAATTTGATTAAAACTAGCTTTGCGGTCATTTTTCTAGAGGTTTTGGACGAGCGGGTCTAAATGGGCCGTAAAATGGACGCGTTGGACTTTTAACTGAATAAAAAGTACAGAAATTGAGTTTTTGCAATATAATCGTTTTGAAAAGCTCGTGAATATCTATATGAAATCCTAAAATTTAATTTAAACTAGTTTCGTAGTAATTTTTGTAGAGGTTTCAGACTAGCGGGTCTAAATGGGCCATAAAATGGACCCCCAGGACTTTTAACTGAGTAAAAAGTATAGAAATTGAGTTTTTGCAATATAATGTGTTGACAGGCTCATAGTCAACTATATGAACTCCTAAGATTTGATTAAAACTAGTTTTGCGGTCATTTTTTAGAGGTTTCAGACGAGCGGGTCTAAATGGGCCGTAAAATGGACCCGTTGGACTTTTAACTAAGTAAAAAGTACAAAAATTGAGTTTTTGCAATATAATCGTGTTGTAAAGCTCGTAGTCAACTATATGAACTCCTAAATTTTGATTAAAACTAGTTTTGCGGTCATTTTTGTAGAGGTTTCGGACGAGGGTGTTTAATAGTTCGTATTCAACTATATGAACTCTTAAAATTTGATTAAACTAGTTTCTCGGGGATTTTTGTAGAGGTTTCGAACGAGCGGGTCTAAATGGGCCGTAAAATGGACGCGTTGGACTTTTAATTGAGTAAATATTACAGAAATCGAGCTTTTGCAATATAATCCTATTGAAAAGCTCGTAGTTAACTATATGAACTCCTAAAATTTAATTAAAACTAGTTTTGCAATTCTTTTTGTAGAGGTTTCGGACGAGCGGCTCTAAATGGG
The DNA here is from genome assembly GCA_958450335.1 of Hibiscus tridactylites. Lineage (NCBI taxonomy): Eukaryota > Viridiplantae > Streptophyta > Magnoliopsida > Malvales > Malvaceae > Hibiscus > Hibiscus tridactylites. Next base: position 24,585,814 of record OY288282.1, read on the forward strand.
CCGTAAAATGGACCCGTTGGACTTTTAACTGAGTAAAAAGTGTAGAAATTGAGTTTTTTCAATATAATCGTGTTAAAAAGCTCGTAGTCAACCATATGAACTCCTAAAATTTAAACAAAACTAGTTTTTCGGTCCTTTTTGTTGAGGTTTCGGACGAGCGAGTCTAAAAGTGCTGTAAAATGGACTCGTTGGACTTTTAACTAAGTAAAAAGTACTGAAATTGAGTTTTTGCAATATAATTGTGTTGAAAAGCTCGTAGTTAACTATATGATCTCTTAAAATTTAATTAAAACTAGTTTGGCAGTGATTTTTGTAGAGGTTTCGAACGAGTGGATTTAAATGGGTCGTAAAATGGACCCGTTGGACATTTAACTGAGTAAATAGTACAAAAATTGAGTTTTTGTAATATAATTGTGTTGAAAATATCGTGAACAACTATATGAACTCCTAAATTTTGATTAAAACTAGTTTTGCGGTCTTTTTTGTTGAGGTTTCGGACGAGCGAGTGTAAATGGGCTGTAAAGTGGACCCGTTGGACTTTTAACTAAGTAAAAAGTACAGAAATTGAGTTTTTGCAATATCATCGTGTTGAAAAGTTCGTATTCAACTATATGAACTCTTAAAATTTGATTAAAACTAGTTTGGTGGTGATTTTTGTAGAGGTTTCGAACGAGCGGGTCTAAATGGACCGTAAAATGGACCCGTTGGACTCTTAATTGAGTAAAAATTACAGAAATTGAGTTTTTGCAATATAATCCTGTTGAAAAGCTCGTAGTTAACGATATGAACTCCTAAAATTTAATTAATACTAGTTTTGCAATTCTTTGTGTAGAGGTTTCGGACGAGCGGGTCTAAATGGGCCGTAAAATGGACCCGTTGGACTTTTAACTGAGGAAAAACCACAGAAATTGAGTTTTGCAATATAATCGTGTTGAAAAGCTCGTAGTCAACCATATGAACTCCTAAAATTTAATCAAAACTTGTTTTGTCGTCCTTTTTGTAGAGGTTTCGGACGAGCGGGTCTAAATGGATCGTAAAATGGACTGGTTGTACTTTTAACTAAGTAAAAATTACAGAAATTGAGTTTTTGCAATATAATCATGTTGAAAAGCTCGTAGTTAACTATATGAATTCCTAAAATTTAATTAATACTAGTTTTGAAATTCTTTTTGTAGAGGTTTCGGATGAGAGGGTCTAAAAGAACCGTAAAATGGACTCGTTGGACTTTTAATAGTGAAAAAAGTACAGAAATTGAGTTTTTGCAATATAATCGTGTTGAGAAGCTCGTAATCAACTATATAAACTCCTAAAATTTGATTAAAACCAGTTTTGCGGTCCTTTTTAGAGGTTTCAGACGAGCGAGTCTAAATGGGCCGTAAAATAGACCCATTTGACTTTTAATTGAGTAAAAAGTACAGAAATTGAGTTTTTGCAATATAATCGTGTTGAAAAGCTAGTAGTTAACTATATGTACTCTTAAAATTTAATTAAAACTAGTTTTGCAATCCTTTTTGTAGAGGTTTCGGACGAGTGGATTTAAATGGGCCGTAAAATGGACCCGTTGGACTTTTAACTGAGTAAAAAGTATAGAAATTGAGTTATTGTAATATAATCGTGTTGAAATATCGTGAACAACTATATGAACCCCTAATTTTTGATTAAAACTAGTTTTGCGGTCATTTTTGTAAGGTTTCGGACGATCGGGTCTAAATAGGCCATATAATGGACCCGTTGGACATTTAACTGAGTAAAAAGTACATAAATTGAGTTTTTGCAATATAATCGTGTTGAAAAGTTTGTATTCAACTATATGAACTATTAAAATTTGATTAAAACTAGTTTGGCAGTGATTTTTGTAGAGGTTTCGAACGAGCGGGTCTAAATGGGCTGTAAAATGGACTCTTAATTGAGTAAAAATTACAGAAATTGAGTTTTTGCAATATAATCCTATTGAAAAGCTCGTAGTTAAGTATATGAACTCTTAAAATTTAATTAATACTAGTTTTGCAATTCTTTTTGTAGAGGTTTCGGACGAGCGGGTCTAAATGGGCCGTAAAATGGACTCGTTGGACTTTTACCTAAGTAAAAACCACATAAATTGAGTTTTGCAATATAATCGTGTTGAAAAGCTTGTAGTCAACCATATGAACTCCTAAAATTTAATCAAAACTTGTTTTGCCATCCTTTTTGTAGAGGTTTCGGACGAGCGGGTCTAAATGGGTCGTAAAATGGACTCGTTGTACTTTTAACTGAGTAAAAAGTACAGAAATTGAGTTTTTGCAATATAATCATGTTGAAAAGCTCGTAGTTAACTATATGAACTCCTAAAATTTAATTAATACTAGTTTTGCAATTCTTTTTGTAGATGTTTCGGACGAGCGGGTCTAAAAGAGACGTAAAATGGACTCGTTGGACTTTTAATTGTGTAAAAATTACATAAATTGAGCTTTTGCAATATAATTGTGTTGAAAACCTCGTAGTTAACTACATGATATCCTAAAATTTAATTAAAATTAGTTTTGAAATCCTTTTTGTAGAGGTTTCGAACGAGTGGATTTAAATGGGCTGTAAAATGGACCCGTTGGACTTTTAAATGAGTAAAAAGTACAAAAATTGAGTTTTTGTAATAGAATCATGTTGAAAAGCTCGTGAAAAACTATATGAACTCCTAAAATTTTATTAAAAGTAGTTTCGCAGTCCTTTTTGTAGAGGTTTCAGACGAGCGGGTCTAAATGGGCCGTAAAGTAGACCCGATGGACTTTTAACTAAGTAAAAGCTCATAGTCAACTATATGAACTCCTAAAATTTGATTAAAACTAGTTTTGCGGTCATTTTTAGAGGTTTCGAAAGAGTGGGTCTAAATGGGCCGTAAAATGGACCCGTTGGACTTTTAACTGAGTAAAAAGTACAGAAATTGAGTTTTTGCAATATAATCGTGTTGAAAAGCTCGTGAACAACTATATGAAATCCTAAAATTTGATTAAAAAAAGTTTTGTCGTCCTTTTTGTAGTGGTTTCGGACGAGCGAATCTAAATGGGCCGTAAAGTGGATCCATTGGACTTTTAACTAAGTAAAAAGTACAGAAATTGAATTTTTGCAATATAATCGTGTTGAAAAGCTCGTAGTCAACTATATGAACTCCTAAAATTTGATTAAAACTAGTTTTGTGGTCATTTTTTAGAGGTTTCAGACGAGCTGGTCTAAATGGGCCGTAAAATGGACCCGTAGGACTATTAACTAAGTAAAAAGTACATAAAATGAGTTTTTGCAATATAATCGTGTTGAAAAGCTCATAGTTAACTATATAAACTCTTAAAATTTATTAACACTAGTTTCGCAGTGATTTTTGTAGAGGTTTCGGACGAGCGGGTCTAAATGAGCCGTAAAATGGATCTGATGGACTTTTAATTGAGTAAAAAGTACAGAAATTGAGTTTTTGCAATATAATTATTTTGAAAAGCTCATAGTTAACTATATGAACTCCTTAAATTTAATTAAAACTAGTTTTGCAATCCTTTTAGTAGAGGTTTCGAACGAGTGGATTTAAATGGGCCGTAAAATGGACCCGTTGGACTTTTAACTGAGTAAAAAGTATAGAAATTGAGATTTTGTAATATAATCATGTTGAAAAGCTCTTGAAAAACTATATGAACTCCTAAAATTTGATTAAAACTAGTTTCGCAGTCCTTTTTGGAGTGGTTTCGGACGAGCGAGTCTAAATGCTCCGTAAAGTGCACCCGATGGACTTTTAATTGAGTAAAAAGTACAGAAATTGAGTTTTTGCAATATAATTGTGTTGATAAGCTCGTAGTTAACTATATGATCTCCTAAAATTTAATTAAAATTAGTTTTGCAATCCTTTTTGTAGAGGTTTCGGACGAGTGGATTTAAATGGGCCGTAAAATGGACCCGTTGGACTTTTAAATGAGTAAAAAGTACAAAAAGTAAGTTTTTGTAATAGAATCATATTGAAAAGCTCGTGAAAAACTATATGAACTCCTAAAACTGTATTAAAACTAGTTTCGCAGTCCTTTTTGTAGATGTTTCAGACAGCGTATCTAAATGGGCCGTAAAGTAGACCCGTTGAACTTTTAACTAAGTAAAAAGTACAGAAATTGAGTTTTTGCAATATAATTGTGTTGAAAAGCTCGTAGTAAACTATATGAACTCCTAAAATTTGATTAAAACTAGTTTTGCGGTCATTTTAGTTGTATCAGAAGAGTGGGTCTAAATGGGCTGTAAAATAGACCTCTTGGACTTTTAACTGAGTAAAAAGTACAGAAATTGAGTTTTTGCAATATAATCGTGTTGAAAAGCTCATGAACAACTCTTTGAAATCCTAAAATTTGATTAAATTTAGTTTTGTCGTCCTTTTTGTGGAGATTTCGGACGAGCGGGTCTAAATGGGCCGTAAAGTGGACCCGTTGGACTTTTAACTAAGTAAAAAGTACAGATATTGAGTTTTTTCAATATAATCGTGTTGAAAAACTCGTAGTCAAATATATGAACTCCTAAAATTTGATTAAAGCTACTTTTGTGGTCATTTTTTTAGAGGTTTCGGACGAGCGGGTCTAAATGGGCCGTAAAATAGACACGTAGGACTTTTAACTGAATAAAAAGTACAGAAAATGAGTTTTTGCAATATAATCGTGTTGAAAAGCTCGTTGTTAACTATACGAACTCTTAAAATTTTATTAACGCTAGTTTCGTGGTGATTTTTGTAGAGGTTTCGGACGAGCGGGTCTAAATGGGCCGTAAAATAGACTTGTTGGACATTTAATTGAGTAAAAAGTACAGAAATTGAGTTTTTGCAATATAATCATGTCGAAAAGCTCGTAGTTAACTATATGAACACCAAAAATTTAATTAAAACTAGTTTTGCAATCCATTTTTGTAGAGGTTTCGGACGAGCGGGTCTAAATGGGCCGTAAAATGGACCCGTTGGACTTTTAACTCAGTAAAATGTACATAAATTGAGTTTTTGCAATGTAATCGTGTTGAAAAGCTCGTCGTCAACTATATGAACTCCTAAATTTTGATCAAAACTAGTTTTGTGGTCATTATTTAGAGATTTCGGACGAGCGGGTCTAAATGGGCCGTAAAATGGACCCGTTGGACTTTTAACTTAATAAAAAGTACAAAAATTGAGTTTTTGACATATAATCGTGTTGAAAAGCTCCTGAACAACTATATGAAATCCTAAAATTTGAGTAAAACTAGTTTCGCGGTGATTTTTGTAGAGGTTTCAGACGAGCAGCTCTAAATGGGCTGTAAAATGGACACGTTGGACTTTTAACTAAGTAAAAAGTACATAAATTGTGTTGAAAATCTCGTGATCAACTATATGAACTCTAATGATTTGATTAAAACTAATTTGGGATCCTTTTTGTAGAGGTTTCAGACAAGCATGTCTAAAAAGGCCGTAAAATGGACCAATTTGACTTTTAACTTAGTAAAAAGTACAAAAAATGAGTTTTTGCATTATAATCGTGTTGAAAAGCTCGTAGTCAACAATATGAACTCTTAAAATTAGATTAAAATTAGTTTCGCAGTGATTTTTGTAGAGGTTTCAGACGAGCGGGTCTAAATGGGCCATAAAATGGACCCGCTAGACTTTTAGTTGAGCGAAAAGTACAGAAATTGAGTTTTTGAAATATAATTGTGTTGAAAAGCTCATAGTTAACTATAGGAACTCCTAAAATTTAATTAAAACAAGTTTTACAATCCTTTTTGTAGAGATTTCGAACGAGTGGATTTAAATGGGACGTAAAATGGACCCGTTGGACTTTTAACTGAGTAAAAAGTACAGAAATTGAGTTTTTGTAATAAAATCATGTTGAAAAGCTCGTGAAAAACTATATGAACTCCTAAAATTTGATTAAAACTAATTTCGCGGTCCTTTTTGTAGAGGATTCGGACGAGCGGATCTAAATGCACCGTAAAATGGACCCGTTGGACTTTTAATTGAGTAAAAAGTGCAGAAATTGAGTTTTTGCAATATAATTGTGTTGATAAGTTCGTAGTTAACTATATGATCTCCTAAAATTTAATTAAAATTAGTTTTGTAATCCTTTTTGTAGAGGTTTCGGACAAGTGGATTTAAATGGGCTGTAAAATGGACCCGTTGGGCTTTTAAATGAATAAAAAGTACAAAAATTGAGTTTTTGTAATAAAATCATGTTGAAAAGCTCGTGAAAAACAATATGAACTCCTAAAATTTTATTAAAACTAGTTTCGCGGTCCTTTTTGTAGAGGTTTCAGACGAGCGGGTCTAAATGAGCCGTAAAGTAGACCCGTTGGATTTTTAACTAAGTAAAAAGTACAGAAATTGAGTTTTTGCAATACAACTGTGTTGAAAAGCTCGTAGTCAACTATATGAACTCCTAAAATTTGATTAAAACTAGTTTTGCGGTCATTTTTAGAAGTTTCAGAAGAGTGGATCTAAATGGGCCGTAAAATGGACCAGTTGGACTTTTAACTGGGTAAAAAGTACAGAAATTGAGTTTTTGCAATATAATCGTGTTGAAAAGCTCGTGAACAACTATATGAAATCCTAAAATTTGATTAAAACTAGTTTTGTCGTCCTTTAGTAGAGGTTTCGGACGAGCGGGTCTAAATGGGCGGTAAAATGGACCCGTTTGACTTTTAACTGAGTAAAAAGTACATAAATTGAGTTTTTGCAATATAATCGTGTTGAAAAGCTCGTGAACAACTATACGAAATCCTAAAATTTGATTAAAACTAGTTTTGTCATCCTTTTTGTAGAGATTTCGGACGAGCTGGTCTAAATGGGCCGTAAAGTGGACCCGTTGGACTTTTAACTAAGTAAAAAGTACAAAAATTGAATTTTTGCAATATAATCGTGTTGAAAAGCTCATAGTCAACTATATGAACTCCTAAAATTTGATTAAAACTAGTTTTGTGGTCATTTTTTAGAGGTTTCGGACGAGCGAGTCTAAATGCGCCGTAAAATGGACACGTAGGACTTTTAACTGAGTAAAAAGTACATAAAATGAGTTTTTGCAATATAATCATGTTGAAAAGCTCGTAGTTAACTATATGAACTCGTAAAATTTTATTAACAATAGTTTCGCGCTGACTTTTTGTAGAGGTTTCGAACGAGTGGATTTAAATGGGACGTAAAATGGACCAGTTGGACTTTAAACTGAATAAAAAGTATAGAAATTGAGTTTTTGTAATATAATCATGTTGAAAAGCTCGTGAAAAACTATATGAACTAATAAGATTTGATTAAAACTAGTTTCGCGGCCTTTTTTGTAGAGGTTTCAGACGAGCGGGTCTAAATGCACCGTAAAGTGGACCCGTTGGGCTTTTAATTGAGTAAAAAGTACAGAAATTGAGTTTTTGCAATATAATTGTGTTGATAAGCTCGTAGTTAACAATATGATCTCCTAAAGTTTAATTAAAATTTAATTAAAATGGACCCGTTGAACTTTTTTTTGAAGAAAGGGCCTCATTAAAAACCCCACTAAGCACCTTGTGCCGAGGCATAGGATGGATGTACGGGGAAAAGAGGGCCCTGTTATATATTAGAATAAAAAGACTGAATATCAGTCAGTACATCAGATTGGATACAATCAGGGATGGTAGAGTCAAAATAAATGGAAGAAGTACAATGCATAACCCAAGAAGCTAACTTATGCGCCACGAAATTGGCAGATCTATGAACAAAAGATACATGAAAAGAAGAGTCATGAAGAAAGACCTTGGCCTCGGCAATCTGAGGGCCCAAAAGGGATGTGTCATCCGTGGAACGCGCAAGCTTGTTGACGATGATGGCGGAGTCGGACTCAATGATCACTTCACTCCACCCTCTGTCCCTGGCTAGCATGGCACCAGCAAGGACGACATGAAGCTCAACCGTGGCTGCATCCCGGCAGCCGGCTTCATGCACAGTGCAACCACCAAGAATAGAACCTTGTGCATCTCGGGCAACAACTCCGATAGCGGCAGATCCGGATCCTAGGTGAAAGGCACCATCCACATTGATCTTGATAGTAGTCGGCGGCGGCGGTCTCCATCGTGGTGGGGCATCGGCAGGTTCGACTGTCGTAGGGTTGTAGGCTGGGAGGAGGTTGGCTCTGGCATAGTCCTGAAGCAGTCCCTGTGCATTCATGGCTGTAAGCCATGGCGGCTGAAGACGTTGAGAATGAATCCAATCATTCCGACGATTCCAGATATTCCATAGAATTGTCAACAGCAATGCGAAGTCTATACTGTTCAGGCTCCGGACACCCACAGATAACCAAGATGCCATGGAAGTGGAAGTGTTGGAATGGATAATAGAGTGAAGTCCGACCAGGCGGAGAACCTCGTTGGCCTCTGTGCAATCGCGAAGCGCATGCACTGTCGTCTCCGTAACATAGGGACAAAAAGGAAAACTGTCGTCAGAGAGTTTAATGGCTCGCAAACGGTCCCCAGTGGGTAGAGCATCACGACCCGCCCGCCAACCGAGGGAACGGACTTTGGGCAACGTTAGGGCTTTGGCGATAACCTTCCAAAGTCTCGTAGGCCTACCCAGTGGCCTGGGTAGCGAGTGTAAAAAGAAGTAGCCTGAGCGAACGGAATAGGTCCCGGAATCATGACGGCTCCAAATCAAGGTATCGCGCCTATCACGTGCAATGGGAACTTGTAAGATACGGTCTACATCGTCCCAATCAAAAAATTGGCGAAGCTTACCTTCATCCCAGCTAGCGGAGTTGCGAGACATAAAATCACGGCAGCGGGCAAGCAGCTCCTCATTGTCTGCGTAATCCCCGAAAAGAGTAATTGGGGAATCATCACCCCAATTGTCCCCAAGGATGCAGATATTACTTTTGTGTCCAGGCCTCTAGAAGTAACTAGGGCCCAGACGCTGTATAGCATGACTAATCCCTTTCCAGGCAAAAGAGGCACGTTTGTCTGCTTTGGCGTGCAATAAGTCACCCAGAGGGTAGTACTTTGCGCGAAGGACACGCGCTAAGAGGGATTCTGGGTTCGAGATAAGGTGACAAATCTGTTTCCCTAAGAGGGCGACGTTAAAGGCACCCAGATCCCTGAGCCCCAATCCCCTGCAGCTTTAGGGGCGCAAAGGGAATTCCATAAGAGAAGTGGCCATCCACGCTTGTTACTATGCCCATACCACCAATAACGGCGAATGGAAGCAGTGATGCCATCGATGATGTTCTGAGGAAATAAATAACACGACATGATGTATTGGGGCATCGCCTATGCTACGGATTTGATAAGGGTTTCTCGCCCACTGTAAGAGAGAAGTTGCTATCCCATTTGCTCATTCGGGAGTGCACTTTGTCTCGGACGAAGCCTAAAGAGGCCGTTCTGTTACGTTTGATTAAAAGAGGCACTCCCAGATATATACCAGGGTCATCAACCAGGCGTACCCCTAATGTAGATCGCATTGTAGCAAGGAACTCAGGGGAACATTTAGGGCTACAAAAAGCCGTTGATTTATCAAAGTTAACGATTTGCCCCGAAGCCGAGGCATAGAGTGAAAGAACGTCTTTAAGGCGTTCGACTTCCTCAGAGCAGTTACGTATAAAAACGATACTATCGTCGACGCAAAGAAGGTGGGTAACGCGAGGCCCATATCTGCATGCATTAAGACCCAGCAACCGCCCCTCCCTCTGTTCTGTTGCTAGGGCAGCCGAAAGTCCTTGTGAACAGATTAAGAAGAGGAAGGGTGACAGTGGATCCCCCTGTCGGATACCCCTAGAGGGAAAGAACTCCTGAGATAGTGATCCATTGACCCTCACAGAAAACGAGACCGATGAAACACATCTTAGGATAAGATTCACCCAATCCAGAGCAAACCCCATACGTAGCATGATGTCACGTAAAAAGGACCATTTGACCCGGTCAAAAGCCTTTTCCATGTCAAGTTTGACTGTCACCCCTTGAGCGCTAGCAGACCCGTTCGAATGAAGCGAGTGCACTAGTTCGTGTGCAATTAGGATATTATCCGTAATGTTTCGACCACGAAGGAACGGAGCTTGAGAATCACTGATACAACATGGAAGGACAGCCTTAAGACGGTTAACTAGAACTTTGGATACCGTTTTATAAATGACTGTACACAGACTGATAGGTCTAAATTGCTTCATAGTAGTTGGCTCCGATATTTTGGGAATGAGAACAATTACAGACCAGTTTACCGAAGCCATGTCTGCATTCCCTTTAAGAAGATACAAGCAAAGAGCAAGGAAGTCCGGGCCTCTCAGGTCCCAATGTTGGCGATAAAAGCTACTTGGGAAGCCGTCAATACCTGGTGCCTTTCGCGGGTGAATATCGTGAAAAGCAGCTAAAACCTCTGCCTCGGAATAGGGTTGTAATAGGGATGCGTTCATGTCTGAAGTGATAGTGGGGCGAACATGCTCGACCAAAGTCGGGGAAACGGCACAATTAGATGAGGTGAACATGTTCTGGAAATAGGAGGACGCAATTTGCAGAAGAGTAGGATTTGAAGTATGCCCAGTGCCATCATCAGTGAAGAGGCCTCGAATGGTATTTTTCCTCCGTCGCGGGGAGGCCCGAGCGTGGAAGTACGTTGTATTCTTGTCACCGTTGGATAACCAGGAAACACGAGATCGTTGTGCCTAATAAGCTTCCCTAGCATCCAATAGGCGTCTAAGCTCCGATTTAGCATTATGAAGAGATGCCAAATCCTTGGTGGAAAGGCTACGTCACTGCAAGTAATGGTTTATTCGTCATTGCAAAAACGCAATACGTTTTGCGGATCGTTGGCGGTGGGCCACTTGCCATTCATGGAGCTTGTGGCCTAAGGTAGCAATCTTGTCTACAAACGGCCCAGAACTGGAGGCCCACGTCTGCTGACAAAGTTTCACACAAGTAGGGTCGGAGGCCCAACATGATTCGAACCGGAAGTGATCCGGAGCAATCTGTCGGGTATTGTGTTGATTGTCATTGAAAGATGTGTCCATAAAGATGACATTGTGGTCCGACTCAATGGAGAATGAATGGGAAGTGGAAAATTGGGGGTGATCGTGTAACCAACGGGAACATGCTACAAAACGATCTAAACGTTCACAAACTGGGTTGACGTTGGGCCCCGTTTTCGTCAAAGTAAACCACCCATTGGTGGGTTTGCAGTCATATAAGTCGTTACGAGAGAGACAATCTCGAAAGTTATTGATTTGAGTGCGTGGTCGACGCCCCCTCCCTGCTTTTCCGTGTCAACGAGGATGTCGTTAAGGTCTCCTCCGATGAGCCATGTTAAAGGTGAGTAGGTGCGTAGCGAATCAATGAGATCCCAAGTTCGTGATTTTAAATTAGTTGCCGCAAAACCATACAAACCAGTAAAGCGAAAGCAGTTGTTATCACAGTTTCAAACTTAATAAGAAAGAAGCTCGAGCCTAGGGCTGTGAAGAGACTGAGTTTATCATCTTTCTAGATCGATGTGCAGACTCTTATTACAGCAGTCTCATCGACGGATGTTGTGGCGAAAAGTTTACCTATCAAAGAGGTCTTGTGGTCTTCGATTGGTGCTATGTTGTTCGTAGGAGGGGTGAACACAAAGCTCTGCTCCTCCGCAGTGAATTGAAGATTGTCAAAGCGCTCCAAGAAAGAGTCAGTGGAAGCCATGATTGTTGAAGGAATGGGATGGGGAATCGAAGGCAAAGGAGTAAATAATCCAAGAGTTTCAAGTATAATTAACGAAGCAGACAAGTATTGGATTTTAAATTTGCAAATCCAGCCGTATGATCCCAAAATAATCGGTAGGAATAAAGTTGGGATTTGGAATTTAAATGGAAAATTGGTTTTAAAGTGATCCCATATATATTGAAAAATACCGATTATCATGGAGAATATATTCCATGTGTATTTGGAATGATAATATTTATTCCCTGGATAAAGAAACTCAAATTTCAAAAGAAATCCCAATAAAATGGTGAGGTGTATCCGTTTGAAGTTCAAGATCTGGATGGATAAGGATAGTTTATTCAAAAGATATTTGGTATATAAAACAATCCTTAAAAAAAGGAGGACGATTGGAAGTAGAAAGCTATCCCTTTACTGAGAATCTGAGAAGAGCAAAATAAGGATTTGAGTTTGAATAGACTCCCAAACATTCCTATCAACTTGGAGTCGTTTGGATTTCCTAACCACCATTGTGGTTTAGTAGATCCCTCTGTTGATATTCCATCTCCACCGCCCACGGTTGGGCCGCCTTCGAAGGCTTGCCATGGACCTCCAGTGCCACTGGTTTTGCAGGGCTGTTGAAAATCACGAGGTTTGGATGAATGAGGTTTTAGCCTATACCAAATAACCCGTGCGCCTAAGAAAATGAATGAAAAATTAATTGGAATTGTTTTCCTTAAGCTCATCGTAAAATCTGTTGTGGTGATTGCATGTTCAGCATGGAAAAACATGTAGGGGCCTGTGCATGAGCCATGCAATCTGGCTGTTGTGCCAATAATTGGCGATGGGCCAAGTGGCCAGCACATCATTTGTTGTAGTGGGCCATCCTCGTGTCAGCATTCCAGAACGCTTGGAGGGAGACAACCATGAAATAGAGGCTCGTTTGCCTTGCCATAATAGTGGTTGGTCATCGTTGATACAAAGCCTAAAAGGCCAGGAATAAAACTCTTGAACTAAGAATATTAATTCGGACGAGATATAAGGCCAAAGAGGCCAGGATGAAGTCCGCACACTATGAAAAAGTGACGAATAGAGATGGGAGAGTAAAATACTCCCAACAAGAAGAAAATTAGTGAAACCAATATATGTTGAACCCAAAAAGTTTTAAACACCCAATCGAATGGTAGAGCCATGACAATGGCATGTAACAACCATTGTTAATAATAAATGATAAAATTGGAAGAAGACCAAAAATGAAATTGATCCATAATGATAAGAATAAATATGAAAATTCCAAAAGAGACGGCGGGTGAGGGCGATCGGAGGAGGAGCGGATAGGATGAAGGCCAGAGGAGGAGAAAGGATGAAATGAGGAGGAGGGGGAGGAAAGAAGGAGGAAGAGGCGGCGGGTGAAGATGGTCGGAGGAAAAATGGGTAAAAAGTACAAAAATTGAGTTTTTGTAATAGAATCATGTTGAAAAGCTCGTGAAAAACTATATGAAATCCTAAAATTTTATTAAAAGTAGTTTCGCAGTCCTTTTTGTAGAGGTTTCAGACGAGCGTGTCTAAATGGGCCGTAAAGTAGACCCGTTGGACTTTTAACTAAATAAAAAGTACAGAAATTGAGTTTTTGCAATATAATTGTGTTAAAAAGTTCGTAGTCAACTATATGAACACCTAAAATTTGATTAAAACTAGTTTTACGGTCATTTTTAGAGGTTTCAGAAGAGTGGGTCTAAATGGGCTGTAAAATGGACCCGTTGGACTTTTAACTGAGTAAAAAGTATAGAAATAGAGTTCTTGCAATATAATTGTGTAGAAAAGCTCGTGAACAACTATATGAAATCCTAAAATTTGATTAAAACTAGTTTTGTCGTCCTTTTTGTAGAGATTTCGGACGAGCGGGTCTAAATGGGCCGTAAAGTGGACCCGTTGGACTTTTAACTAAGTAAAAAGTATAGAAGTTGAGTTTTTGCAATATAATCATGTTGAAAAGCTCGTGAACAACTATATGAAATCCTAAAATTTGATTAAAAATAGTTTTGTCGTTCTTTTGTAGAGGTTTCAGACGAGCGGGTCTAAATGGGCCGTGAAGTGGACCCGTTGGACTTCTAACTAAGTAAAAAGTACAGAAATTGAATTTTTGCAATATAGTCATGTTGAGAAGCTCGTAGTCAACTATATGAACTCCTAAAATTTGATTAAAACTAGTTTTGTGGTCATTTTTAGAGGTTTCGGACGAGCGAGTCTAGATGAGCCGTAAAATGGACTCGTAGGACTTTTAACTAAGTAAAAAGTACATAAAATGAGTTTTTGCAATATAATCGTGTTGAAAAGCTCATAGTTAACTATATGAACTCTTAAAATTTTATTAACACTAGTTTTGTGGTGACTTTTTGTAGAGATTTCGGACGAGCAGGTCTAAATGAGCCGTAAAATAGATTTGTTGGACTTTTAATTGAGTAAAAAGTACAAATATTGAGTTTTTGCAATATAATTGTGTTGAAAAGCTCATAGTTAACTATATGAATTCCTAAAATTTAATTAAAACTAGTTTTGCAATCCTTTTTGTAGAGGTTTCAAACGTGTGGATTTAAATCAGACGTAAAATTGAGTTTTTGTAATATAATCATGTTGAAAAGCTCGTGAAAAACTATATGAACTCCTAAAATTTGATTAAAACTAGTTTCGCGGACCTTTTTGTAGAGGTTTCGGACGAGCGGGTCTAAATGCGCCGTAAAGTGGACCCGTTGGACTTTTAATTGAATAAAAAGTATATAAATTGAGTTTTTGCAATATAATTGTGTCTATAAGTTCGTAGTTAACAATACGATCTCCTAAAATTTAATTAAAATGGACCCGTTGAACTTTTAAATGAGTAAAAAGTACAAAAATTGTGTTTTTGTAATATAATCAAGTTGAAAAGCTCGTGAAAAACCATATGAACTTCTAAAATTTTATTAAAACTAGTTTCGCAGTCCTTTTTGTAGAGGTTTCAGACGAGCGTGTCTAAATGGGCCGTAAAGAAGACCCGTTGGACTTTTAACTAAGTAAAAAAGTACAGAAATTGAGTTTTTGCAATATAATTGTGTTGAAAAGCTCATAGTTAACTATATGAACTCCTAAAATTTAATTAAAACTAGTTTTGCAATCCTTTTTGTAGAGGTTTAGAACGAGTGGATTTAAATGGGACGTAAAATGGACCCGTTGGACTTTTAACTGAGTAAAAAGTATAGAAATTGAGTTATTGTAATGTAATCATGTTGAAAAGCTCGTGAAAAACTATATGAACTCCAAAAATTTGATTAAAAGTAGTTTCTCGGTCCTTTTTGTAGGGTTTTCGAACGAGCGAGTCTAAATGCGCCGTAAAGTAGACCCGTTGGACTTTTAATTGAGTAAAAAGTACAGAAATTGAGTTTTTGCAATATAATTGTGTTGATAAGCTCGTAGTTAACTATATAATCTCCTGAAATTTAATTAAAATTTAATTAAAATGGACCCGTTGAACTTTTAAATGAGTAAAAAGTATAAAATTTGTGTTTTTGTAATATAATCATGTTGAAAAGCTCGTGAAAAACTATATGAACTCCTAGAATTTTATTAAAACTAGTTTCGCAGTCCTTTTTGTAGAGGTTTCAGACGAGCGTGTCTAAATGGGCCGTAATGTAGACATGTTGGACTTTTAACTAAGTAAAAAGTACAGAAATTGAGTTTTTGCAATATAATCGTGTTGAAAAGTTCGTAGTCAACTATATGAACTCCTAAAATTTGATTAAAACTAGTTTTGCGGTCATTTTTAGAGGTTTCAGAAGAGTGGGTCTAAATGGGCTGTAAAATGGACCCGTTGGACTTTTAACTGAGTACAAAGTACAGAAATTGAGTTTTTGTAATTTAATCGTGTTGAAAAGCTCGTGAACAACTATATGTAATCCTAAAATTTGATTAAAACTAGTTTTGTCGTCCTTTTGTAGAGATTTCGGACGAGCTCGTCTAAATGGGCCGTAAAGTGGACCCGTTAGACTTTTAACTAAGTAAAAAGTATAGAAATTTAGTTTTTGCAATAGAATCGTGTTGAAAAGCTCGTTGTCAACTATATGAACTCTTAAAATTTGAGTAAAACTACTTTTGTGGTCATTTTTTAGAGGTATTAGACGAGCGGGTCTAAATGGGTCGTAAAATACACTCGTAGGACTTTTAACTGAGTAAAAAGTACATAAAATGAGTTTTTGCAATATAATCGTGTTGAAAAGCTCGTAGTTAACTATATGAACTCTTACAATTTTATTAACACTAGTTTCGCGGTGATTTTTGTAGAGGTTTCGGACGAGCGGGTCTAAATGGGTCGTAAAATGGACCTGTTGGACTTTTAATTTAGTAAAAAGTACAGAAATTGAGTTTTTGCAATATAATCATTTTGAAAAGCTCGTACTTAACTATATGAACACCTAAAAATTAATTAAAACTAGTTTTGCAATCCTTTTTGCAGAGGTTTCGGACAAGGGAGTCTAAATGGGCCGTAAAATGGACCAAATCGACTTCTAACTGAGTAAAATGTGCAGAAATTGAGTTTTTGCAATGTAATCGTGTTGAAAAGCTCGTCGTCAACTATTTGAACTCTTAAATTTTGATTAAAACTAGTTTTGCGGTCATTGTTTAAACGTTTCGCACGAGCGGGTCTAAATGGGTCAAAAAATGGACTCGTTGGACTTTTAATTGAGTAAAAAGTACATAAATTGAGTTTTAGACATATAATCGTGTTCGAAAGCTCGTGAACAATTAAAACTAGTTTCGTTGTGATTTTTGTAGAGGTTTCAGACGAGCAGCTCTAAATGGGCCGTAAAATGAACCCGTTGGACTTTTAACTAAGAAAAAAGTACATAAACTGTGTTGAAAAGCTCGTAATCAACTATATAAACTCTAATGATTTGATTAAAACTATTTTGCAGTCGTTCTGTAGAGGTTTCAGACGAGCAGGTCTAAAAGGGTCGTAAAATGGACCCATTGGACTTTTAACTGGGTAAAAAGTACAGAAAATGAGTTTTTGCAATATAATCTTGTTGAAAAGGTCGTAGTCAACTATATGAACTCTTAAATTTAGATTAAAACTAATTTCGCGGTGATTTTTGTATCGATTTCAGATGAGCGATCTAAATGGGCCGTAAAATGGACCCGCTGGACTTTTAATTGAGTGAAAAGTACATAAATTTAGTTTTTGCAATATAATTGTGTTGAAAAGCTCTTAGTTAACTATATGAACTCCTAAAATTTAATTAAAACTAGTTTTGCAATCCTTTTTGTAGAGGTTTCGAGCTAGAGGATTTAAATAGGACGTAAAATGGACCCGTTGGACTTTTAACTGAGTAAAAAGTACAAATATTGAGTTTTTGTAATATAATCTTGTTGAAAAGCTCGTGAAAAACTATATGGACTCCTAAAATTTGATTAAAACTAGTTTCGCGATCCTTTTTGTAGAGGTTTCGGACGAGCGGGTCTAAATGCGCCGTAAAGTGGACCCGTTGGACTTTTAATTGAGTAAAAAGTACAGAAATTGAGTTTTTGCAATTTAATTGTGTTGATAAGTTCGTGAACAACTATATAAACTCCTAAAATTTAATTAAACCTAGTTTCACGTTTATTTTTGTAGAGGTTTCAGACGAGCGAGTCTAAATAGGCCGTAAAATGGACCCGATGGATTTTTAACTCAGTAAAAATTACAGAAATTGTGTTTTTGTAATATAATCGTGTTGAAAATTATGTGAACAACTATATGAACTGCCAAAATTTGATTTAAACTAGTTTCGCGGTCCTTTTTGTAGAGGTTTCGAACGAGCGGGTCTAAATGGGTCGAAAAAGGACCCGTTGGACTTTTAGCTGAGTAAAAAGTACAAAAATTAAGTTTTTGCAATATAATCGTGTTGAAAAGCTCGTAGTCAACTATATGAACTCTTAAAATTTGATTAAAACTAGTTTCGCAGTAACTTTTGTAGAGGTTTCGGACGAGCGGGTCTAAATGGCCCGTAAAATAGACCCGTTGGTCTTTTAATTGAGTAAAAAGTACAAAAATTGAGTTTTGGAAATATAATCTTGTTGGAAAGCTCGCAGATAACTATATGAACCCCTGAAATTTAATTAAAACTAGTTTCGCAATCCTTTTTGTAGAGGTTTCTGACGAGCGGATCTAAATGGGCCGTAAAATGGACCCGTTGGACTTTTAACTGAGTAAAAAGTACAGAAATTGAGTTTTTGCAATATAATCGTGTTGAAAAGCTCTTGAAAAACTATATAATCTCCTAAAATTTGATTAAAACTAGTTTCGCAGTTATTTTTGTAGAGGTTTCGGACGAGCGGTTCTAAATAGGCCGTAAAATGACCCGTTGGACTTTTAACTATGTAAAAAGTATAGAAATTGAGTTTTTCCAAAATAATCGTGTTGAAAAGCTCGTAGTCAACTATATGAACTCCTAAAATCTAATTTAAACTAGTTTTGTGGTCCTTTTTGTAGAGGTTTCAGACGAGCGGGTTTAAATAGGTCGTAAAATGTACTCGTTGGACTTTTAACTGAGTAAAAAGTACAACAATTGAGTTTTTGCAATATAATCTTGTTGAAAAGCTCATAGTCAACTATATGAACTCTTAAAATTTGATTAAAACTAGTTTCACAATGATTTTTCTTGAGGTTTCGGACGAGCGGGTTTAATTGAGTGAAAAATACATAAATTGAGTTTTTTCAATATAATCGTGTTGAAAAGCTCGTAGTTAACTATATGAACTCCTAAAATTTAATTCAAACTAGTTTTGCAATCCTTTTTGTAGAGGTTTTGGACGAACGGGTCTAAACTGGCCGTAAAATGGACCTGTTGAACTTTTAACTAAGTAAAACATACAGAAATTGAGTTTTTGCAATAAAATGGTGTTGAAAAGCTCGTCGTCAACTATATGAACTACTAAAATTTAATTAAAACTAGTTTTGTCGTCCTTTTTGTAGAGGTTTTGGACGAGCAGGTCTAAATGGGTCGTAAAATGGACGATGGCTGAGTCGGATTCGATGATCACCTCACTCCACCCTCTGTCTCTGGCTAGCATGACACCAGCAATGACAGCGTGAAGCTCAACCGTAGTGACATCACAGCAGTGGGCTTCATGCACAACGCAACCCCCAAGAATAGAATCATGTGCATCACGGGCGACAACTCCGATTGCGGCAGATCCTGATCCTTGGTGAAAGGCACCGTCCATATTGATCTCGATAGCATTCGTCATCGGCGGTCTCCATCGTGGCGGGGCAACGGCAGGCTCGACTGTCGTGGGGCTGGAGGCCGGGAGAGAGTTGGCTCTGGCATAGTCTTGAAGCAGACCCTGTCATTCATGGCAGTAAGCCATGGCTGTTGAAGTCGTTGAGAATGAATCCAATCATTCTATCGATTCCAGATGTTCCAGAGTGTTGTCAAAAGTAAGGTGAAACCCATACTATTCAGACTCCTGGTACCATCAGATAGCCAAGATGCCATGGAAGCTGAATGGTTGGAATGGATGATAGGGGGAAGTCCGACGAGGCGAAGAACCTCGTGGCTACTGGGCAATCACGAAGCGCATGCACTGTCGTCTTCGTAACATTGGGATAAAAGGGACAACTGCCATCAGAGAGTTTTATAGCGCGCATACGATCCCTGGTGGGCAGAGTATCACGACTCGCCCGCCAACCAAAGGAACGGACTTTGGGCAACGTTGGGGTTTTGGCGATAACTTTCCAAAGTCCCGTAGGCCTCCCCAATGGCCTGGGTGGCGTGTGTAAGAAGAAGTAGCCCGAACGAACGAAATAGGTCCCGGAATCATGATGACACCAAATCAGGGTATCACGCCGATCACAAGCTATGGGAACTCGTAAGATACGATCAACTTCATCCCAATAAAAAATTTAACGAAACTTACCTTCATCCCAGCTAGCAGAGTTGCGAGACATAAAATCACGGCAACGGGCAGGCAGCTGCTCATTGTCCGTGTATTCCCCGAACAAAGTAATCGGTGAGTCACATCCCCAGTTGTCTCCAAGGATGCGAATATTACTTCTATGACCTGGCCTCTAGAAGTAGCCCGGGCCTAGAAGCTGTATAGCATGACTAATGCCCTTCCAAGTGAAAGAGGCACGTTTATGAGCTTTGGCGTGCAATAAGTCACCCGAAGGGTAGTACTTCGCACGAAGGACACGCGCTAAGAGTGATTCCGGGTTCGAGATAAGGTGCCAAATCTGTTTCCCTAAGAGGGCGACGTTAAAGGCACCCAAATCCCGGAGCCCCAGGCCCCCTGCAGCTTTAGAGGTACAGAGGGAATTCCATGAAAGAAGCGACCAGCCACTCTTGTTACTGCGCCCCGACCACCAGTAACGATGAATAGAAGCAGTGCTGTCATCGATGATGTTCTGAGGTAACAAATAACACGATATGATGTATTGGGGCATCGCTTGTGCCACGGATTTGATAAGAATCTCTCGCCCACTGTAGGAGAGAAAGTTACTATCCCATTTTCTCATTTGGGAGTGCACTTTGTCACGTACGAAGCCTAAAGAGGCCGTTCTGTTACGCTTGATTAAAAGAGTCACTCCCAAATATATACCAGGGTCATCAACCAAGTGTACCCCCAAGGTAGATCGCATCGTATTAATTTAGGGCTACAAAAAGCTGTAGATTTATAAAAATTGACAATTTACCCCGAAGACGAGGCATAGAGGGAAAGAATGTCTCTTAGGCGCTCGACTTCCTTAGAGCAGTTACGTAAAAAACGATGCTATCGTCAGCAAAGAGGAGATGGGTAACGTGAGGCCCATATCTGCACGCATTAAGGCCCAGCAACTGCCCCTCCCTCTGTTCTGTTTCTAGGGATGCCGAAAGCCCTTGAGAACAAATTAAGAAGAGGAAGGGTGATAGCGGATCCCCCTGGCGGATACCCCTAGAGGGAAAAAATTCCTAGGATAGGGAACCATTGACCCTTACCGAAAATGAAACCGATGAAACACAACGAAGGATAAGATTCACCCAATCAGGCGCAAACCCCATACGCAGCATGATGTCACGTAAGAAGGACCATTCGACCCGATCGAATGCCTTTTCCATGTCGAGTTTGACTGCCGCCCCTTGAGCGCTAGCAGACCCGTTCGAATGAAGCGAATGCACTAGTTCATGCGCTATGAGGATGTTATCACTAATGTTACGTCCACTAAGGAACGCAGCTTGTGAATCACTGATACAGCACGGTAGGACAATCTTAAGACGGTTAACCAGAACTTTGGATACCGTTTTATAAATGACTATGCATAGATTGATGGGTCTAAATTGTTTCATGGTGGTCGGCTCCAATATTTTGGGTATGAGAACAATCACGGATCAGTTAACCGATGCCATGTGCGCTTTCCCTTTAAGAAGATCCAGGCAAAGTGCAAGGAAATCCGGGCCTATCAGGCCCCAATGTTGTCGGTAAAAACTACTTGGGAAACCGCCTTCCTCGAGTGAATATCGTGAAAAGTAGCTAAAACCTCTGCCTTAGTATAGGGTTGTAATAGGGATGCGTTCATGTCCGATGTGATAGTGGAACGAACATGCTCGAGCAGTGTCGGGGAATAGGCACAATTGGACGAGGCAAACATATTCTGGAAATAGGATGACACAATGTGGAACAGTTCAGAATTTGATGTATGCCAAGTTCCATTGGACTTTTAACTGAGTAAAAAGTACATAAATTGAGTTTTTGCAATATAATCGTGTTGAAAAGCTCGTAGTCAACTATATGAACTCTTAAAATTAGATTAAAACTAGTTTCGCGGTGATTTTTGTAGAGGTTTCGGACGAGCGGGTATAAATGGGCCGTAAAATAGACCCGTTGGACTTTAAATGGAGTAAAAAGTACAAAAATTGAGTTTTTTTCAATATAATCGTGTTGAAAAGCTCGTAGTTAACCATATGAACTCCTAAAATTTAATTAAAACTAGTTTTGCCGTCCTTTTTGTTGAGGTTTCGGAAGAGCGGGTCTAAATGGGTCGTAAAATGTACTCGTTGGTCTTTTAGCAGAGTAAAAAGTACAGAAATTGAGTTTTTACAATATAATCGTGTTGAAAAGCTCGTACTCAACTATAAGAACTCTTAACATTAGATTAAAAAATAGATTTTCGGTGATTTTTGTAGAGGTTTCGGACGAGCGGGTCTAAATGGGCCGTAAAATGTACACGTTGGACTTTTAATTGACTAAAAATAAAAAAATTGAAATTTTGCAATATGATCGTGTTGAAAAGCTCATAATTAACTATATGAACTCCTAAAATTTAATTAAACTAGTTTTGCTATCGTTTTCGTAGAGGTTTCGGACGAGTGGATTTAAATGGACCCATTAGTCTTTTAATTGTGTAAAAAGTTCAGATATTGAGATTTTGCAATATAATCATGTTGAAAATCTCGTAGTTAACTATATGAACTCCTAAAATTTAATTTAAACTAGTTTTGCAATTCTTTTGTAGAGGTTTCGGACGAGCGGATTTAAATGCGCTGTAAAATGGACCCGTTGGACTTTTAATTGAGTAAAAAGTACAAAAATTGAGTTTTTGCAATATAATGTGTAGAAAAGCTCGTAGTCAACTACATGAACTCCTAAAATTTGATTAAAACTAGTTTTGTTGTCATGTTTTAGAGGTTTATGACGACCGAGTTTAAATGGACCGTAAAATGGACCCGTTGGATTTTTAAGAGAGTAAAAAGTACAAAAAATGAGTTTTTGCGATATAATCGTGTTGAAAAGCTTGTCGTCAACTATATGAACTCCTAAAATTTAATTGAACAAGTTTTGCTATCCTTTTTGTAGAGGTTTCGGACGAGCGGGTCTAAATAGGCCGTAAAATGGACCCGTCAGACTTTTAACTGAGTAAAATGTACAGAAATTGATTTTTTTTCAATATAATCATGTTGAAAAGCTCGTGAACAAATATACGAAATCCTAAATTTTGATTAAAACTAGTTTCGCGGTGATTTTTGTAGAGGTTTCAGACGAGCGGGTCTAAATGGGTAAAATGTACAGAAATTGTGTTTTTGCAATATAATCGTGTTGAAAAGCTCGTGATCAACTATATAAATTCCAAAAATTTGATTAAAACTAGTTTTGCGGTGATTTTTTATAGGTTTCAGACGAGCATGTGTAAAAGGGCCGTAAAATGGATCCGTTGGACTTTTAACTGAGTAAAAAGTACAGAAATGAGGTTTTGAAATATAATCGTTTTGAAAAGCTCGTAGTCAACTATATGAACTCTTAAAATTTGATTAACACTAGTTTCGCGGTGATTTTTGTAGAGGTTTTGGACTAGCTGGTTTAAATGGGCCGAAAATGGACATGTTTGACTTTTAATGGAGTAAAAAGTACAGAAATTGAGTTTTTGCAATATAATAATGTTGAAAAGCTTGTAGTCAACCATATGAACTCCTAAAATTTAATTAAAACTAGTTTTGTTGTCTTTTTTGTAGAGGTTTCAGACGTGCGGGTCTAAATGGGTAAAAAGTACAGAAATTGAGTTTTTACAATATAATCATGTTGAAAAGCTCGTAGTCAACTATATGAACTCTTAAATATAGATTAAAAGTAGTTTCGCGGTAATTTTTGTAGAGGTTTCGGACAAGCGGGTCTAAATGGGCCATAAAATTGACCCGTTGGACTTTTAACTAAGTAAAAAGTACAAAAATTGAGTTTTTGCAATATAATTGTGTTGAGAAGCTCGTTCTCGACTATATGAACTCCTAAAATTTGATTAAAACTAGTTTTGCGATCATCTTTTAGAGGTTTCGGACGAGCAATTCTAAATAGGCCGTAAAATGGACCCGTTAGACTTTTAACTGAGTTTCACGGTGATTTTTGTAGAGGTTTCAGACGAGCGGGTCTAAATGGGCGGTAAAATGGACCCGTTGGACTTTTAACTGTGTAAAAAGTACAGAAATTGTATTTTTGCAATATAATCGTATTGAAAAGTTTGTGATCAACTATATAAACTCCAAAAATTTGATTAAAATTAGTTTTGCGGTCCTTTTTGTAGAGGTGTCAAACTAGCAGGTGTAAAAGGGTCGTAAAATGGACCCGTTGGACTTTTAACTGAGTAAAAAGTACAGAAAATGAGTTCTTGCAATATAATCGTGTTGAAAAGCTCGTAGTCAACTATATGAACTCTTAACATTTGATTAACACTAGTTTCACGGTGATTTTTGTAGAGGTTTCTGACGAGCGAGTCTAAATGGGCCATAAAATGTTGGACTTTTAATTGAGTAAAAAGAACAAAAATTGAGTTTTTGCAATATAATCGTGTTGAAAAGCTCATAATTAACTATATGAACTCCTAAAATTTAATTAAACTAGTGTTGTTATCGTTTTTGTAGAGGTTTCGGACGAGTGGATTTAAATGGGCCGTATAATGGACCCGTTAGTCTTTTAATTGTGTAAAAAGTTCAGAAATTGAGTTTTTACAATATAATCGTGTTGAAAATCTCGTCGTCAACTATATGAACTCCTAAAATTTAATTAAAAATAGTTTTGTCGTCCTTTTTGTAGAGGTTTTGGACGAGCGGGTCTAAATGAGTCGTAAAATGGACTCGTTAAACTTTTAATTGTGTAAAAAGTACAAAAAATGAGTTTTTACAATATAATCGTGTTTTAAATCTCGTAGTTAACTGTATGAACTCCTAAAATTTAATTAAAACTAGTTTTGCAATCCTTTATGTAGAGGTTTCGGACGAGCGGATCTATATGGGCCGTAAAAAGGACTCGTTGGACTTTTAACATAGTAAAAGTATACAAATTGAGTTTATGTAATATAATATTGTTGAAAAGCACGTGAAAAACTATATGAACTCCTAATTTTTTTTTAAAACTAGTTTCGAGGTCCTTTTTGTAAATGTTGCGGACGAGAGGGTCTAAATGAGCCGTAAAGTGGACCCGTTGGACTTTTAACTGAATAAAATGTACATAAATTGAGTTTTTGCAATATAATCGTCTTGAAATGCTCGTGAACAACTAAATGAAATTCTAAAATTTGATTAAAACTAGTTTCGCGGTGATTTTTGTAGGTGTTTCAGACGAGCAGTTCTAACTAGGCTAAAAATGTTCATGTCGGACTTTTAATTGAGTAAAAAGTACAAAAAATGAGTTTTATCAATATAATCGTGTTGAAAAGCTCGTAGTCAACCATATGAATTCCTAAAATTTAATTAAAACTAGTTTTGCCTTCCTTTTTGTATAGTTTCGGACGAGCAGGTCTAAATGGGTCGTATAATGGACTCGTTGGTCTTTTAGCTGAGTAAAAAGTTCAGAAATTAAGTTTTTACAATATAATCGTGTTGAAAAGCTCGTATTCAATTATATGAACTCTTAATATTAGATTAAAAATAGTTTTGTGGTGACTTTTGTAGAGGTTTCGGACGAGCGGGTCTAAATGGGCCGTGAAATGTACACGTTGGACTTTTAATTGAGTAAAAAGAACAAAAATTGAAATTTTGCAATATAATCGTGTTGAAAAGCTCATAATTAACTATATGAATTTCTAAAATTTAATTAAACTAGTTTTGTTATCGTTTTTGTAGAGGTTTCGGACGAGTCGATTTAAATGGGCCGTAAAATGGACCCGTTTGTCTTTTAATTGAGTAAAAAGAACAAAAATTGAGTTTTTGCAATATAATCGTGTTGAAAATCTCGTAGTTAACTATATGAACTCCTAAAATTTAATTTAAACTAGTTTTGCAATCCTTTTGTAGAGGTTTCAGACGATCGGATTTAAATGCACCGTAAAATGGTTCCGTTGGAGTTTTAACTGAGTATAATGTACAAAAATTGAGATTTTTCAATAGAATCGTGTTGAAAAGCTCTTAAACAGCTATATGAAATCCTAAAATTTGATTAAAACTAGTTTCGCGGTGATTTCTGTAGAGGTTTCAGACGAGCGGGTCTAAATGGGACGTAAAATGAACCCGTTAGACTTTTACCTGAGTAAAAAGTACAAAAATTGTGTTTTTGCAATATAATCGTGTTGAAAAGTTCGTGATCAACTATATAAACTGCAAATTTTTGATTAAAACTAGTTTTGCGGTGATTTTTTAGAGGTTTCAGCCGAGCATGTGTAAAAGAGCCGTAAAACGGATCCGTTGAAATTTTTTTTTGATGAAAGCTAGAGTGATTACAAGTAGTATCTGTTCTAAATATACTCCCAGCCTTTTGACAATGAACGCTCAATCACCCTGCTGCAGCTGCTGGTGCTCGAACCCGTGACCTCTAGGAACAACAACCATTCCCTTAACCACTGAGTCAAGTTGGTTCGTGCATCTGTTGGAATTTTAACTGAGTAAAAAGTACATAAAATGAGTTTTTGAAATATAATCGTGTTGAAAAGCTCGTAGTCAACTATATGAACTCTTAAAATTTGATTAACACTAGTTTCGCGGTGATGTTTGTAGAGGTTTCGGACTAGCGGGTCTAAATGGGCCGAAAATGGACATGTTTGATTTTTAATTGAGTAAAAAGTTCAGAAATTGAGTTTTTGCAATATAATCATGCTGAATAGCTCGTTGTCAACCATATGAACTCCTAAAATTTAATCAAAACTAGTTTTGTCGTCCTTTTTGTAGAGGTTTCGGACGTGCGGGTCTAAATGCGTCGTAAAATGGACTCATTGGACTTTTAACTGAGTAAAAAGTACAGAAATTGAGTTTTTACATTATAATCATGTTGAAAAGCTCGTAGTCAACTATATGAACTCTTAAAATTAGATTAAAACTATTTTCGCGATGATTTTTAAGAGGTTTCGGACTAGCGGGTCTAAATGGGCCGTAAAATGGACACGTTGGACTTTTAATTGAGTAAAAAGTACAGAAATTGAGTTTTTGCAATATAATCGTGTTGAAAAGCTCATCGTCAACTATATGAACTCTTAAAATTTGATTAAATCTAGTTTTGCAATCCTTTTTTTAGAGGTTTCGGACGAGTGGGTCTAAATAAGCCGTAAAATGGACCTGTTGGACTTTTAACTGAGTAAAATGTACAGAAATTGAGTTTTTCCAATATAAGCGTGTTGAAAAGCTCGTGAACAACTATATGAAATCCTAAAATTTGATCAAAACTAGTTTCACGGTGATTTTTGTAGAGGTTTCACACGAGCGGGTCTAAATGGGTGGTAAAATGGACCCGTTGGACTTTTAACTGAGTAAAAAGTACATAAATTGTGTTTTTGCAATATAATCGTGTTGAAAAGCTCGTGATCAACTATATAAACTCCAAAAATTTGATTATAATTAGTTTTGCGGTCCTTTTTGGAGAGGTGTCAGATAAGCATATGTAAAAGGGCCGTAAAATGGACCCGTTGGACTTTTAACTGAGTAAAAAGTACAGAAAATGAGTTCTTGCAATATAATTGTGTTGAAAAGCTCGTAGTCAACTATATGAACTCTTAACATTTGATTAACACTAGTTTCGCGATGATTTTTGTAGAGGTTTCTGACGAGCGAGTCTAAATGGGCCGTAAAATGTTGGACTTTTAATTTAGTAAAAAGTACATAGATTGAGTTTTTGCAATATAATCGTGTTGAAAAGCTCGTAGTTAAATATATGAACTCCTATAATTTAATTAAACTAGTTTTGCAATCCTTTTTGTAGGGGTTTCGGATGAGCTGGTCTAAATGGGCCGTAAAATGGACCCGTTGGACTTTTAACTGAGTAAAATATACAAAAATTGAGTTTTTGCAATATAATCGTGTTGAAAATCTTGTCTTCAACTATATGAACTCCTAAAATTTAATTAAAACTAGTTTTGTCGTCCTTTTTGTAGAGGTATCGGACGAGCGGGTCTAAATGAGTCGTAAAATGGACTCGTTGGACTTTTAACTAAGTAAGAAGTACATAAATTGAGTTCTTGCAATATAATCGTGTTGAAAAGCCCAAAGTCAACTATATGAACTATTAAAATTAGAATAAAACTAGTATCGCGGTGATTTTTGAAGAGGTTTCGGACGAGCGTGTCTAAAAGGGTCGTAAAATGGACCCGTTGGACTTTTAATTGTGTAAAAAGTACAGAAATTGAGTTTTTGCAATATAGACGTGTTGTAAATCTCATAGTTAACTATATGAACTCCTAAAATTTAATTAAAACTAGTTTTGCAATCCTTTTTGTAGAGGTTTCGGACGGGCGGGTCTAAATGGGTCGTAAAATGGACCCGTTGGACTTTTAATTGTGTAAAAAGTACAAAAATTGAGATTTTGCAATATAATCGTGTTGTAAATATCTTAGTTAACTATATAAACTCCTAAAATTTAATTAAAACTAGTATTGCAATCCTTTTTGTAGATGTTTCGGACAAGCGGATCTAAATTGGTCGTAAAATGGACCCGTTTGACTTTTACCATAGTAAAAAGTATAGAAATTGAGTTTATGTAATATAATCTTGTTGAAAAGCTCGTGAAAAACTATATGAGCTCCTAATTTTTTTAAACTAGTTTCGAGGTCCTTTTTGAAGAGGTTTCGGATGAGCGGGTCTAAATGGGCCATAAAGTGGACCCATTGGACTTTTAATTGAGTAAAATGTACAGAAATTGAGTTTTTGCAATATAATCGTGCTGAAAATCTTGTCGTCAACTATATGAACTCCTAAAATTTAATTAAAACTAGTTTTGTCGTCCTTTTTGTAGAGGTTTCGGACGAGCGGGTCTAAATGAGTCGTAAAATGGACTTGTTGGACTTTTAACTAAGTAAAAAGTACATAAATTGAGTTCTTGCAATATAATCGTGTTGAAAAGCTCGTAGTCAACTATATGAACTATTAAAATTAGATTAAAACTAGGATCGCGGTGATTTTTGTAGAGGTTTCGGACGAACGAGTCTAAAAGGGTCGTAAAATGGACCCGTTGGACTTTTAATTGTGTAAAAAGTACATAAATTGAGTTTTTGCAATATAATCGTGTTGTAAATCTCGTAGTTAACTATATGAACTCCTAAAATTTAATTAAAACTAGTTTTGCAATCCTTTTTGTAGAGGTTTCGGACGGGCGGGTCTAAATGGGTCGTAAAATGGACATGTTGGACTTTTAATTGTGTAAAAAGTACAAAAATTGAGTTTTTGCAATATAATCGTGTTGTAAATATCGTAGTTAACTATATGAACTCCTAAAATTTAATTAAAACTAGTTTTGTAATCCTTTTTGTAGAGGTTTCGGACGAGCGGATCTAAATGGGTCGTAAAATGGAGGCGTTTGACTTTTAACATAGTAAAAAGTATAGAAATTGAGTTTATGTAACATAGTAAAAAGTATAGAAATTGAGTTTTGGACGAGCGGGTCTAAATGGGCCGTAAAGTGGACCCGTTGGACTTTTAACTTTGTAAAATGTACATAAATTGAGATTTTGCAATACAATCGTCTTGACATGCTCGTGAACAACTATATGAAATCCTAAATTTCGACTAAAACTAGTTTCTCGGTGATTTTTGTATGAGTTTCAAACGAGCAGTTCTAATTAGGCCGTAAAATGGACCCGTTGGATTTTTAACTGAGTAAAAAGTACATATATTGTATTTTTTCCAATATAATTGTGTTGAAAAGCTCGTGATCATCTATATAAACTCCAAAATTTTGATTAAAATTAGTTTTGCGGTCCTTTTTGTAGAGGTTTCAGACGAGCAGGTGTAAAGGGTCGTAAAATGGACCCGTTGGACTTTGAACTGAGTAAAAAGTACAGAAAATGAGTTTTTGAAATATAATCGTGTTGAAAAGCTCGTAGTCAACTATATGAACTCTTAACATTTGATTAACACTAGTTTCACGATGATTTTTGTAGTGGTTTCGAACGAGCGTGTCTGATGGGCTGTAAAATATTGGACTTTTAAATGAGTAAAAAGTACAACAATTGAGTTTTTGCAATATCATCATTTTGAAAAGCTCGTAGTTAACTATATGAACTCCTAAAATTCAATTAAAACTAGTTTTGCAATACCTTTTGTAGAGGATTGGACGAGCAGATCTAAATGGGACATAAAATGGACCCGTTGGACATTTAATAGAGTAAAATGTACATAAATTAAGTTTTTGAAATATAATCGGGTTAAATAGCTCGTCGTCAACTATATGAACTCCTAAAATCTAATTAAAACTAGTTTTACCATCTTTTTTCTAGAGGTTTCGGAAGAGCGGGTGTAAATGGGTCGTAAAATGGAGTCGTTAGACTTTTAACTGAGTAAATAGTACATAAATAGAGTTTTTGTAATATAATTGTGTTGAAAATTTCGTAGTCAACTATATGAACTCTTAAAATTAGATTAAAACTAGATTCGTGGTGATTTTTGTAGAGATTTCAGACGAGCAGGTCTAAATGGGCCATAAATTGTTGGACTTTTAATTGAGTAAAAAGTACAGAGATTGAGTTTTTGCAATATAATCGTGTTGAAAAGCTCGTAGTTAACTATATTAACTCCTAAAATTTAATTAAAACTAGTTTTGTAATCCTTTTTGTAGAGGTTTCATACGGGCTTGGTCAAAATGGGCCGTAAAATGGACCCGTTGGACTTTTAACTGGGTAAAATGTACAAAAATTGAGTTTTTGCAATATAATCGTGTTGAAAATCTCGTCGTCAACTATATAAACTCCTAAAATTTAATTAAAACTAATTTTGCAATCCTTTTTGTAGAGGTTTCGGACGAGCGGGTCTAAATGAGCCGTAAAATGTTGGACTTTTAATTGAGTAAAAAATACAGAAATTGAGTTTTTGCAATATAATCGTGTTAAAAAGCTCGTAGTTAACTATATGAACTCCTAAAATTTATTTAAACTAGTTTTGCAATCTTTTTTGTAGTGGTTTCGGACGAGCTAGTCCAAATGGGCCGTAAAATGGACCCGTTGGACTTTTAACTGGGTAAATGTACATAAATTGAGTTTTTGCAATATAATCGTGTTGAAAATCTCATCGTCAGCTATATGAACTCCTAAAATTTAATTAAAAATAGTTTTGTAATCCTTTTTGTAGAGGTTTCGGACGAGTAGGTCTAAATGGGCCGTAAAATGGACCCGTTGGACTTTTAACTGAGTAAAATGTACATAAATTGAGTTTTTGCAATATAATCGTGTTGAAAAGCTTGTGAACAACTATATGAAATCCTAAAATTTGATTAAAACTAGTTTCGTGGTGATTTTTGGAGGGGTTTTAGACGAGCGATTCTAAATGGGCCGTAAAATGGACCCGTTGGATTTTTAACTGAGTAAAAAGTACATAAATTGTATTTTTGTAATATAATCTTGTTGAAAAGCTCGTAATCAACTATATAAACTCTAAAAATTTGATTAAAACTAGTTTTGTGGTCCTTTTTATAGAGGTTTCAGACGAGCAGGTGTAAAAGGGTCGTAAAATAGACCCGTTAGACATTTAACTGATTAAAAAGTACAGATAATGAGTTTTTGAAATATAATCGTGTTGAAAAGCTCGTAGTCAACTATATGAACTCTTAACATTTGATTAACACCAAGTTTACAATGATTTTTGTAGAGGTTTCGGACGAGCGGGTCTAAATGAGCTGTAAAATGTTGGACTTTTAATTGAGTAAAAAGTACAGAAATTGAGTTTTTGCAATATAATTGTGTTCAAAAGCTTGTAGTTAACTATATGAACTTCTAAAATTTAATTAAAACTAGTTTTGCAATCCTTTTTGTAGAGCTTTCAGACGAGCAGGTCTAAATGTGCCATAAAATGGACCCGTTGGACTTTTAACTGAGTAAAATGTACAGAAAATGAGTTCTTGCAATATAATTGTGTTGAAAAGCTCGTCGTCAACTATATGAACTCGTAAAATTTTATTAACACTAGTTTCGCGATGATTTTTGTAGAGGTTTCGTACAAGCAGGTCTAAATGAGCCGTAAAATGGAACTATTGGACTTTTAATTGAGTAAAAAGTACAGAAATTGTGTTTTTGCAATATAATCATGTTGAAAAGCTCGTAGTTAACTATATGAACTCCTTAAATTGAATTAAAACTAGTTTTGTTGTCCTTTTGTAGAAGTTTTGGACGAACTAGTCTAAATGGGTCGTAAATGGACCTGTTGGACTTTTTTTTGAAGAAGGAGGGCCTCATTAAAAACCCCTACTACCATCCCCAGGCTCAGGTCCCGAGGATCCCTAAAAAGGGAAAAAGAGTACCCTAGATATATTTTATATAGGTCGAGAGGAAATTCCGTCAAGTACAAGATTGCGGATATAATTTGGATACAAGGAATCAAAAGACACAGAGGTCATGTCCCGAAGTGCATGGGTAGCTAGAGTATGAGCCACTAAATTCGACTCTCGGCTTACATAATGAACATGTGCAAAAGTAAAAGAAGAGAGAGCATCTCGAGCTTGTTGAATCGTCGGTCCCAAAGTGGAGAGGTCAGGCCCCAGGAGATAGATCCTATTCGCAAGGGAAGCACAGTCAGTCTCCAAAAGCAACCGTCTCTATCCCTGAGACTGAGCAAACGTGATGCCAGCAAGAAGACCCACGCCTTCAGAAGAAGCAGCATCCGGACAACTGCCTAGAGGGTAAGCCAATCCCCTACAACCACACTCGAGGCATCTCGGGCCACAATACCAACCGCTGCTTTGCGAGTGGCTGGGTCAAAAGCCCCGTCCACATTAATTTCAATGTACCCAGGAGGCGGATGCCTCCAACGAGAAGGAGAGAGAGATGAATAGCCCGGTGGTGATAGGGAAGACGATATAGCATTGGAAAAATCACGATGTAGACTTAGAGAATTGATGGCAATTGACCAGGGGGGTTGCAAATGGCAATTATGGACCCAGTCATTGCGCCGGTTCCAAATATTCCATAAAGTAGTGAGAAAAGGTCCAAAGAGATCAGGAGT
This sequence comes from Hibiscus tridactylites, assembly GCA_958450335.1. NCBI lineage: Eukaryota > Viridiplantae > Streptophyta > Magnoliopsida > Malvales > Malvaceae > Hibiscus > Hibiscus tridactylites. The sequence continues at coordinate 24,618,309 of OY288282.1, forward strand.
CAAAAGGCGAGCACCTTCCACTAACCATTGGAGACTAGTAGGGGCAGCACTATTAAGGAGAGGACGTGGAATGACCACTAAAAAGAGTGTCTCTGAGGCAACAGGACAGTCGCGAAGAGCATGAAGGGTAGACTCTAGTCTGGATCGATAAATGGGGCAAGGACTCGATTCCGGTGCAAATGCTTGTATCCGGGAACCAACAGGTAGAGCCTCAGAGCCCATGCGCCAGCCAAAGGTTTTAACCTTGGGGAGAGCCTTTAACTTAGCCAGTACTTTCCAGATACGAGCGAGTTGATTTCGAGGTTCCGGCGGCCGTTGCAAAAAATGTTAACCTGATCTGACTGAGTAGATACCGGAATCATTAGGGTTCCATAGGATGGAATCACGAGTATCATTGATGATGAGAATGTTCAAAATAGCATTGGCATCTTCCATGGTAAAATAATTTCGGACTTTGATAGGATCCCAAGCAGCTTGGTTCCGAATCATAAAGGCACGACAACGAATATGTATTTCCTTGGAGATCTCATATTCCCCATAGAGATGTATAGAAGAGGATCCTCCCCAATTATCCATGTGAATACGAATATCACTATTAATCCCCGGACGATGGAGGAACCCGCTATAAAGGTGTTGCATAGCATTGTAAAGCCCTTTCTAGGCAAATGATCATCAATGAGGTCGAGTAGCATTAAGGATGCTGCTAGATGGAAAATATTTTTGCTTTGTAAATTTGACCCAGCAAAGACTCTGGTTCACAAATAAGCCGCCAGAGTTGATTTCCTAAAAGCGCTATATTGAAATTATTTAAGTCTCGGAAGCCTATACCTCCCACAGACTTAGGTAAACATACATGATCCCAAGGGAGCATGTGCCAACCTTTTTTATTGTTATTCCCAGACCACTAGTAGCGACGAATAGTAGAGGTCATATCATCGATTATATTTTTGAGGGAGCAAATAACATGCCATTACATACTGAGGTAGGGACTGTAAAACAGCTTTGATAAAGATTTCTCTACCACTAAAAGACAGGAGATGTTTGTCCCAAGTGGACAAGCGGTCATGGACCTTATGACGAATGTAACCAAGAGTTTCTGTTTTATTCTTGCCGATGAGAAGTGGGATACCCAAGTAAATCCCTAGGTTATTGACCTCACGTACCTGTAGGGAGTTATTGATTGTTTCATGAGTCGAGTGAGGGGTACGTGGATTATAGAAAATTGTAGATTTTTCAAAGTTTACTGCTTGCCCAAAGGCTGAAGCATAGGTTTGAAGTGTCAGTTTGAGTTGTTTAGCTTCTTCTGGTTTATCATTAATAAAGACCATACAGTCATCAGCAAAGAGGAGATGATTGACTTTATGCCCTAACTTACTGGCTCCGATGCCAGGAAGCAAATTTTGATGTTGTGCCTCAGAGACGGTAGGCAGAGAGTCCTTGAGTGCAGAAGAGGAAAAGAAAAGGTGATAAATGACCGCCTTGCCTTAGACCTCGTTGGGGTTTAAAGGAAGGAGAGAAAGAATTATTAACCTTAACAGTGAAAGAGTCTGAGGAAATACATCTCATAATGAGTGAGACCCAGGAAGGTGCAAAGCCCATACGGTTCATGACATTCTCAAGAAAAGCCCATTGCAATCTGTCAAAAGCCTTTTCCATGTCCAACTTAAGTGCCGCACCATTGGTAGTTTTAGTGACTCCAGTATTAATAGAGTGAATGATTTCTTGAGCAATAAGGATGTTATTAGTGATATTGCGCCCTTGGACAAAGGCGACTTGGTTACTACTAATACAAAAAGGTATTGTGTGCTTCATTCTATTAATCAGTACCTTTGCCACAATTTTGTAAATAACCGTACATAGACTAATAGGTCGGAGATGCCTCATTCTAGTTGGGTCCTTTATTTTTGGAATAAGAACCAAAATGGTCTGGTTAACCGATGCCATATCGGCCGACCCATTGATGAGATTCAGACAAAGGTGGGTGACATCCTCACCTACCGTATCCCAGTGTTATCGAAAGAACCCACTTGGGAGGCCATCAATTCCAGGAGCCTTCCTAGGATCAATATCCTAGAAAGCAATAAGAATTTCATCAGCAGTGAATTCCCTAGAAAGAGACTCATTCATGGCTGGTGTAACGGAGATAGAAATTTTTGAGAGAATCTGATCTGAGATTTGAGGGTTTGATGAGGTAAATAAGTTTTGGAAATAAGAGGATGCGATAGTCATAAGTTCGTTTTCAGCCACACACCAGATATTGTTGGTATCATATAAACCAGTGATGCTATTCTTTTCCGTCTATTATTAGCATGGGCATGAAAAAAGTGTGTATTTCTGTCCCCTTGGGCCAACCATAGATTACAAGATCTTTGTGCCCAATAAATTTCTTGTTCATCAAGCAACTTATTGAGCTTAGATCTTGCTTTAAGGTAAGCTTCCTCAGCGGAGGCCGTAAGAGGCCTCTTGAGATACCTATTAATTTTCTTGGTAAGGAAGTGAATACATCTTGTAGCATTATAGCATTGTTGAGACTGCCAGTCCCCTAGGCAGGAACCAATAGCGCGAATTTTATCAAGAGTATGTCCCTGGGTAGTAGCCCAAGTTCGTTTAACTAAAGATATGCCTTCACATTGTTTGCCCAACAATTTTCAAAACGGAATTTAGGTGGTATTGGTCGAGATGTATTGGCCAAAGGGGGGATAGTGTCCAAGAGAAGGAAACAGTGGTCCGATTTAGCATCATAGTCAGAAGTAATACGGTAGGAGGGGTTATAAGCTTTCCAAGCCGAATTACCGATAAAACGATCTAAACGTTCAAGGATAGTTTGTGTATTATGCCCAGTTTTTGTCCAGGTAAACCATCCAAAGGACAATTTACAATCGAAAAGATTATTGCGAGATAGACAATTACAAAAGTTATTAATTTGGGATCGAGCACGACAACAACCCTCTTGTTTCCCAGAGTCCGATAAGATCTCATTTAGATCACCACCTATAAGCCATGGACGCCCACTATTATCATTTAGAGAATCAATTAATTCCTATGTTCTAACTTTCTGACTAGTTTCAGAAAAGCCATGCATAATAGTAAAAAACATTGAATATGAATCAAGCTGGATAAAAGTATGTATAAAGCGATCCGAATATGAAACAATAGAAATATTAATATTATTTAAAGCGAATAAAGCCAATCCAGAAAAAGTATTGCTATAGTCTAGAGATAAAATTTCAACCATGCCCAAATAAGCACATAAGCGGGAGCATGCCGCTTTATTAAATTTAGTCTCGCATAAAAATAAAACGTCTGGTGAGGTATGTTGGATATAATGCTGAAGGTGTTGAATTGCCTTGACCTTTACGAGACCCTGACAGTTCCAACATAGAACGATCATTTTCCTCGGCGTGGTTAAGCATCAACCGCCGCCGGAGAGTTTTTGGAGCTGCTCATCCCAGCTTTATATTTCGGAGTGGATGAAGAGGAGGGCTTGACTTTCTAGGTTTGAAGGACTACTTGGATAGGGGATCTTCTTTTGGTACCTCGATTAGCAGGGGCAGGGACCACAAGGCTAGGTGCAGTAGCTACATCATTCGGATAGATTTTAAGCAGCCATAGTTCAAAATCATTGATAATTGGAATATTTATTTTAAGGAAAGGCTTACAAAGTTGGGCATCTAAATCCAGAATCTTTTATGCAGTGAGGCTCGGAACATTGTGATCCTGAACATCCAGATCACCTTCAACTGATTCCTCTGTAATGGGGAAAATTGTATTCAGAGGCTGAGGTTCCAGAACTCTAGGGATAGAGTAACTCGAGGATTGGATTGAGGAGAAGGATCCTTTGGCTTAGGAGCATGGTGGTCGGTCTCCTTGGACTGGGGTGGTACTTGCGATTCGTCTACCATAGTCGCATCCTTTTGCGGGTTATCCTCGCTAGGCAGTTCCAAAAAAGAGGCAGCATCCCCTTCATTCAGATTGCCTATGAATTCAGGGAAAACAGATGCAGGCTTTAGAAACGAGAAATGATTAATAAACTTAAGATGTTCAGAAAAGATTAGAGGGAGACCCATATCACTCTGTGCAGCAACAAACTTCCCTTTCACTTTTGGGTCTAAAAAGAAACAAAGGTGAAAAATAAATATAGGATTGGAAAAGAGAAGAAAAAATAAAAGCGAGATAAGTAGATTAAAGGGAGCAAGAGGCATACCCAAAGATGGGTGGTTCTGGGCAGGAGGCACTTGATCCACAACACGAACTTCTACTTCTAGGGCCTTGGTCACGACGACGTGGCGGGAGATAACGAAGCCAATCCCTGTATTGCAGATTGTTCGGGTCATAAGCTGATTTGTTAGGGCAGTTCTCGAATATATGGCTGACAATGCCACAACCATGACATATGGTAGGCAACCGTTCATATTGCAATCGAAAAGATCTTTGGTTGTTACCCTTACCAAGGAGTAGGAATCGCCGGATAGGTCGAGTGATATCCAACATGATTTCAACTTTGAGAAACTCAGTCATGTTACCTTCTTTCTTACGAGTATCCGTTTGTAGAACAGTCCCCACAATTGCTCCAAGGGACTGACCAACCATATGAGTACGGTCTATATTTTCCACATAAGGGGCAGGGATAGCAAGTATACGGAACTAGATTCGCGTCAAGGAAAATGTGTATTCATTTATGCTCTTCACTGGGTCGTATTCAGCAAGTGCAAGCCATTCAAATTTATAGAGCCAGGGCCCACGTTCAAAGACATCATCTCTGTCAGAGGTAGAGGCAAATTTGATGCGAAAATATGACTCCTTGATGATGGAGATTGATATAAGATTGTTGTTCCGCCATATTTCTTCGAAGGCAGTAAGAACTGCCCAATTGTCTATTGACTTGGAGGATATAAATCGCCCAATTAGTATAGTCCTAGGGTCCTCTTCCTTGAAGTCCCAATCAGGGGTATAGGTGGCGTCAGCCTCTTCGGTTTTTAGGTTGAGATTTGTAAATTGGGGGATAAAAGAAGATGCCAATGTAGAAACTGGGTTAGTTGAAACAAGGAGTTCGAAATAGAGAGAGGAAAGGATGAAGTGGCCAAAGAAGTAGTTGGAAATGTTGACGTTTTGGACAATATATAAAAAGTGGATATAATAGTAGAAAGCAAGAAAGGATAGTAAATAAGGAGGGAAATCAAATAGTAGATTAATGGAAAAGATTCAACAAAATTGATCTATAATTAAAATCAATACCCGAAAAAAAGGGAAAGAACTATATAATAATTATGGGAATCCAAACGGTAAATTTGGTAATTGCACTGAAGAAGGGGTTAAAAGAAGGAAGGAATAGAGAGATAAATATGCCAGTAATTAAAGGCAAGAAAGAACAATAATAAGAATGGAAAGATATAAAGTAAGAAATTTTAGGTATAAAAGTAATATCAATCGTCTGTATTGAATATAAGGGAAAAAGGTGGATATTATAATATTTAATATATAAAATTACCTGATTGAATCTTTTGTATATAGAAAGAGATTGAGATCTTAAAGATAGAAAGCTCCTTTGCCAACGCAGAATATATATATGGTAATATAGTTTGTAATTAATGAAAGTTTACCCATTTAATTCGGAGAGAGAAACAGAGGGGAATGTTGATTTAGTAGCAAATAGATGGGGAACGACAAAATTAAGGAAAGAAGATATATAATTTTGGGTGATGGTGAAGATTTGTTTCCTTGAGTTAAGGATCATAAATTGGGTAGGAAAGTAGTAATTTAGGAAAAAAGCAAATGAGTTAATAAATAAGCCTTGAGTTAACTGAAATTTGATTGTGGCCAAAGCCAAAGAAAAGATATTTGGTCAAAAACCAACGCTTGAAGATTCGAAAACATACACATAGGAAGGATTGACGAGATTTATCTGAATCAGAATAGCGTTCTTGGTTGAACAATTAAAGTGTTTCACCATAGAAGTGATCATAATAATTTCCCATTTAAGGGATAGATATTTGGGAAATAAGATATTTGGTCAAAAACCAACGCTTGAAGATTCGAAAACATACACATAGGAAGGATTGACGAGATTTATCTGAATCAGAATAGCGTTCTTGGTTGAACAATTAAAGTGTTTCACCATAGAAGTGATCATAATAATTTCCCATTTAAGGGATAGATATGGTGCACCTAAGAAGGTGTAGATGGAAACAATAATGCAGAAACATAAAACAAGAATGCAACAAAAAAATAGAAAATATAAAAAATAATACATATCCAAACGAGTAAACAGAACGATCGATAATCATACAAATTAATAAGCATAAAAGCAATGCACAAAACGTAGCAAGAAAGATGTAGAGAACTAAAGAGCAGGCATGAGTAAAAACCATGAAAAGAAGCAGCAGAAAAAAAGAGCGAAAAAATAAAATAAAATTACAGACCAGGGGAGAAGAAGAATGGGTACAAAGAAATATAGAACAGACCAAAAGAGCAAATAAAATGGGGGCAAATAAATAAATACAAATTAACAAATAATGAAATAAAAGGACATAATGGAAAAATGAGCTTGATTGCTATGAGAGCTACGATATATCTAGTGAGACAAACCGCACGAGTGAGCATTGGTCTCAATAGGGAAGGTGGCATGCAAAACAAGATAAGAGAAAGTAAGTAATGAGAAGATATAACAGTATATTAGAAAATAGACACTGTTTGTATGTAAAGGATCAATCAAATAAAAATATGATAACATATCATAAAATATATAAGGCAGATTAATGAAGGAGAAAATCATTAACAGAGAAAGTAAAATTATTGCATAAGAAAAGAAAGGAAGCGGAAGTTGAACAGTATAGGTGACTACCCATGTGGGAAATAAAGGGTGGTATATATGGTAATGAGCAAAGAAAAAATAGGCAATCCATTGTAAATAATAAAGAATTAAGACAGACATAGAGACAACATTTAGCTTAATGTAAGTTAGGTTTATATTTATGCTATTTATAGGCATATAGCGATAAAGATTAACATATTAATCGACAAAACTACAGATATAAGGAGTGATCAAAATTAACTGGATATAAATGTAAGACAAAGTATAATAAGTGGATAGTGCTAAGCTATCTATAATTTCAAATTTGTAGCCGACAAATTTTTTATTTAAAGTTCCCACTTGGTGGGTCGGTGTAATGTTCCCATGAAACTTTTAACTGAGTAAATTGTACATAAATTAAGTTTTTGCAATGTAATCATGTTGAAAAGCACGTGAACAACTATATGAACTCCTAAAATTTGATTAAAACTAGTTTCGCGGTGATTTTTGTAGAGGTTTCAGACGAGCGGTTCTAAATGGGCTGTAAAATGGACCCGTTCGACTTTTAACTGAGTAAAAAGGACAGAAATTGTGTTTTTGCAATATAATCATGCTGAAAAGCTCGTGACCAACTTTATGAACTCCAAAAATTTGATTAAAACTAGTTTTGCGGACCTTTTTGTAGAGGTTTCAGACGAGCATGTGTAAAAGGGCCGTAAAATGGACCCGTTGGACTTTTAACTAAGTAACAAGTATAGAAAATGAGTTTTTGAAATATAATCGTGTTGAAAAGCTCGTAGTCAACTATATGAACTCTTAACATTTGATTAACACTAGTTTCGCGGTGATTTTTGTAGAGGTTTTGGACTAGCGGGTCTAAATGGGGTGAAAATGTACATGATGGACTTTTAATTGAGTAAAAAGTACAGAAATTGAGTTTTTGCAATATAATCATGTTGAAAAGCTCGTAGTCAATCATATGAACTACTAAAATTTAATTAAAACTAGTATTGTCGTCTTTTTTGTAGAGGTTTCGGACTAGCGGGTCTAAATGGGTCGTAAAATGGACTCGTTGGACTTTTAACTGAGTAAAAAGTTCATAAATTTAGTTTTTGTAATATAATCGTGTTGAAAAGCTCGTACTCAACTATATGAACTCTTAAAATAGTTTCGCGATGATTTTTGTAGAGGCTTGGACGAGCGGGTCTAAATGGGCCGTAAAATTTACCTGTTGGACTTTTAATTGAGTAAAAAGTACAGAAATTGAGTTTTTGCAATATAATTGAGTTGAAAAGCTCGTAGTCAACTATATGAACTCATAAAATTTGAGTAAAACTACTTTTGCGGACATTTTTTAGAGGTTTCGGACGAGCGGGTCTTAATGGTTCGTAAAATGGACCTGTTGGACTTTTAATTAAGTAAAAAGTACAGAAAGTGAGTTTTTGCAATATAATCGTGTTGAAAAGCTCGTAGTCAACTATATGAACTCTTAACATTCGATTAACACTAGTTTCCCAGTGATTTTTGTAGAGGTTTCAGACGAGTGGATCTAAATGGGCCGTAAAATGTTGGACTTTTAATTGAGTAAAAAGTACAGAAATTGAGTTTTTGCGATATAATCGTGATGAAAAGCTCGTAGTCAACTATATGAACTAATAAAATTAGATTAAAACTAGTTTTGCGATCATTTTTAGAGGTTTCGGACGAGCGGGTCTAAATGGGCCGTAAAATTGACCCGTTGGACTTTTAATTGAGTAAAAAATACAGAAATTAGTTTTTGCAATATAATTGTGTTGAAGAGCTCGCAGTCAACTATATGAAATCATAAAATTTGATCAAAACGAGTTTTGTGGTCATTTTTTAGAGGTTTCGGACGAGCGGGCCTATATGGGTCATAAAATGGAATCGTTATACTTTTAACTGAGCAAAAAGTACATAAATTTAGTTTTTGCAATATAATCATGTTGAAAAGCTCGCAATCAACTATATGAACTATTAAAATTAGATTAAAACTATGTTCGCGATGATTTTTGTAGAGGTTTCGGACGAGCGAGTCTAAAAGGGCCATAAAATTGACTCGTTGGACTTTAAATTGTGTAAAATGTACAGAAATTGAGTTTTTGCAATATAATCATGTTGAAAATCTCGTATTTAACTATATGAACTCGTAAAATTTAATTATAACTAGTTTTGCAATGATTTTTGTAGAGGTTTTGGACGAGCGGGTCTAAATGGGCCGTAAAATGGACCCCTTGGACTTTTATTTGAGTAAAAAGTACAGTAATTGTGTTTTTGCAATGTAATCGTGTTGAAAAGCTCGAGCTCAACTATGTAAACTCCAAAAATTTGATTAAAACTGGTTTTGCGGTCCTTTTGTAGAGGTTCCAGACGAGTAGGTCTAAAAGGGCCGTAAAATGGACTCGTTGGACTTTTAACTGAGTAAAAAGTACAGAAATTGAGTTTTTACAATATAATCATGTTGAAAAGCTCGTAGTCAACTATATGAACTCTTAAAATTAGATTAAAACTAGTTTCGCGTTGATTTTTTTATCAGTTTCGGACGAACGGGTTTAAAAGGGCCGTAAAGTGGACCCGTTGGACTTTTGATTGTGTAAAAAGTACAGAAATTGAGTTTTTGAAATATAATCATGTTGAAAATCTCGTAGTGAACTATATGAACTCCTAAAATTTGATTAAAACTAGTTTTGCGATCGTTTTTAGAGGTTTCGGATGAGCGGGTATAAATGGGCCGTAAAATGGACCCGTTGGACTTTTAACTGAATAAAATGTACATAAATTGTGTTTTTTTCAATATAATCGTGTTGAAAAGCTCGTGATCAACTATATAAACTCCAAAATTTTGATTAAAACTGGTTTTGTGGTCCTTTTTGTAGAGGTTTCAGACGAGCAGGTCTAAAAGGGTCGTAAAATGGACTCGTTAGACTTTTAACTGAGTAAAAAATATAGAGATTAAGTTTTCGCAATATAATCATGTTTAAAAACTTGTATTAAACTATATGAGCTCTTAACATTTGATTAACACTAGTTTCGCGATGATTTTTGTAGAGGTTTCGGACGAGCGGTACTAAATGGGCCGTAAAATGGACCTGTTGGATTTTAATTAAGAAAAAGTACAGAAATTAAGTTTTTGCAATATAATCGTGTTGAAAAGCTCGTAGTTAACTATATGAACTTCTAAACTTTAATTAAAACTAGTTTTGCAATCCTTTTTGTAGAGGTTTCGGACGAGCGGTTCTAATTGGGCCGTAAAATGGACGCGTTTGACTTTTAACTGAGTAAAATGTACAGAAATTGAGTTTCTGCAATATAATCGTGTTGAAAAGCTCGTAGTCAACTATATGAACTCCTAAAATTTAATTAATACTAGTTTTGCTGTCCTTTTTGTAGAGGTTTCGGACGGGTGGGTCTAAATGGGTCGTAAAATGGACTCGTTGGACTTTTAACTGAGTAAAAAGTACATAAATTGAGTTTTTGCAATATAATTATGTTGAAAAGGTCGTAGTCAACTATATGAACTCTTAAAATTAGATTAAAACTAGTTTCGCGGTGATTTTTGTAGATGTTTCAGACGAGCGGGTCTAAAGGGGCCGTAAAATGGACCCGTTGGACTTTTAATTGTGTAAAAAGTACAGAAATTGAGTTTTTGCACTATAAACGTGTTGAAAATATCGTAGTTAATTATATGAACTCCTAAAATTTAATTAAAACTAGTTTTTCCATCCTTTTTGTAGAGGTTTCGGACGGGCGGGTCTAAATGGGTCGTAAAATGGACTCGTTGGACTTTTAACTTAGTAAAAAGTACATAAATTGAGTTTTTGCAATATAATTATGTTGAAATGCTCGTAGTCAACTATATGAACTCTTAAAATTAGATTAAAACTAGTTTCGCGGTGATTTTTGTAGAGGTTTCAGACGAGCGGGTCTAAAAGGGCCGTAAAATGGACCCGTTGGACTTTTAATTGTGTAAAAAGTACATAAATTGAGTTTTTGCACTATAATCGTGTTTAAAATATCGTAGTTAATTATATGAACTCCTAAATTTTAATTAAAACTAGTTTTGTCATCCTTTTTGTAGAGGTTTCAAATGGGCGGGTCTAAATGGGTGGTAAAATGGACTCGTTGGACTTTTAACTGAGTAAAAAGTACATAAATTGAGTTTTTGCAATAGAATCGTGTTGAAAAGCTCGTATTCAACTATATGAACTCTTAAAATTAGATAAAAACTAGTTTCGCGGTGATTTTTATAGAGGTTTCGGATGAGCGGGTCTAAAAGGGCCGTAAAATGTACCCGTTAGACTTTTAATTATGTAGAAAGTACAGAAATTGGGTTTTTGCAATACAATCGTGTTGAAAATCTCGTAGTTAACTATATGAACTCGTAAAATTTAATTAAAACTAGTTTTGCAATCCTTTTTGTAGAGGTTTCGGACGAGCGGGTCTAAATGGGTCGTAAAATGGAATCGTTGGACTTTTAACTGAGTAAAAAGTACATAAATTGATCTTTTGTAATATAATCGTGTTGAAAAGCTCATAGTAAACTACGTGAACTCTTAAAATTAGATTAAAACTAGTTTCAGGGTGATTTTTGTATAGGTTTCGGACGAGTGGGTCTAAAATGGTCGTAAAATCGACCAGTTGGACTTTTAATTTAGTAAAAAGTACATAAATTGAATTTTTGCAATATAATCGTGTTGAGAAGCTTGTAGTCAACTATATGAACTCTTAAAATTAGATTAAAACTATTTTCGCGATGATTTTTTTAGAGGTTTCGGACTAGCGGGTCTAAATGGGCCGTAAAATGGACACGTTGGACTTTTAATTGAGTAAAAAGTACAGAATTTGAGTTTTTGCAATATAATCGCGTTGAAAAGCTCGTAGTCAACCATATGAACTCCTAAAATTTAATTAAAACTAGTTTTGTTGTCCTTTTTGTAGAGGTTTCGGACGAGCGGGCCTAAATGGGTCGTAAAATGGACTCGTTCGACCTTTAACTAAGTAAAAAGTACAGAAATTGAGTTTTTGCAATATAATCGTGTTGAAAACCTCGTAGTTAACTATATGAACTCCTAAAATTTAATTAAAACTAGTTTTACAATCCTTTTTGTAGAGGTTTCAGACGAGCGGTTCTAAGTGGGCCGTAAAATGGACCCGGTTGACTTTTAACTGAGTAAAATGCACAGAAGTTGAGTTTTTGCAATATAATCATGTTGAAAAGCTCGTAGTCAACTATATGAACTCCTAAAATTTAATTAAAACTAGTTTTGCCGTCCTTTTTGTAGAGGTTTCGGACGGGCGGGTGTAAATGGATCGTAAAATGGACTCGTTGGATTTTAACTGAGTAAAAAGTACATAAACTGAGTTTTTGTAATATAATTGTGTTGAAAAGCTCGTAGTCAACTATATGAACTCTTAAAATTAGATAAAAACTAGGTTCTCGGTGATTTTTATAGAGGTTTCGGACGTGCGGGTCTAAAAGGGTCGTAAAATGTACCCGTTGGACTTTTAATTATGTAGAAAGTACATAAATTGAGTTTTTGCAATATAATCATGTTGAAAATCTCGTAGTTAACTATATGAACTCGTAAAATTTAATTAAAACTAGTTTCGGAATCCTTTTTGTAGAGGTTTTGGATGAGCGAGTCTAAATGGGTCGTAAAATGGACTCGTTGGACTTTTAACTGAGTAAAAAGTACATAAATTGATCTTTTGCAATATAATCGTGTTGAAATGCTCATAGTAAACTACATTAACTCCTAAAATTAGATTAAAACTAGTATCGCGGTTATTTTTGTAGAGGTTTCGAACGAGTTGGTCCAAAAGGGCCGTAAAATGGACCCGTTGAACTTTTTTTTTGAGGAAAGTGGGCCTCATTAAAAACCCCTACTAACATCCCCATGCACTAGGCCTGGAGAAACCTAAAAGGGGAAAAGAGTACCCAAGGTTCATTTATATAAAACGAGGTGAAACCTCGCAGAGTACAACATTGCGAATACAATCATGGTACATGGACCCAAAAGACATAGAAGTCATGGTCCTAAGTGCATGGGTAGCCAGGGTATGTGCAACTAAATTAGCCTCTCGGCAAACATACTGAACATGTGAAAAAGAAAAACATAACAGAGTTGCACGGGCTTGCAAAATCGTCGGACCCATAGTAGAGAGATCAGGTCCAAGAAGGTTGAGCCTGTTCGCAAGAGAAGCACAGTCCGACTAAAAAATAAAGCGGCTCCATCCTTGAGACTGAGCAAAGGTGATACCAGCAAGAAGGCCCACCTCTTCAGAAGTCATGGCATCTAAGCAACTGCCCAAAGGGTAAGCCAAACCACCAACGACCGCACCTGCTTCATCGCAGGCCACAACACCAACCGCCGTTGCACGAGTGGAAGAGTCATATGCCTCATCCACATTAACTTTAATGTGCCCCCGAGGGGGATGTCTCCAACGAGGAGGAGATACCGGCGAAGAAGTAGGGGAAGAAATAGCATCGGAGTAGTCACGATGAAACTGATAGAATTGACAGCAATTAGCCATGGGGGTTGAAGATGGTGGTTATGGTCCCAGTCATTACGCCAGTTCCATATGTTCCACAGTGTAGTCAGGAAAAGCCCGAAGAGGTCAGAAGATAGACGGCGAGCACCTTTCTCCAGAAATTGAGTTTTAATTTAGTAAAAAGTACAGAAATTGAGTTTTTGCAATATAATCGTTGTTAGAAGCTCGTACTCAACTATATGGACTCTTAATATTAGATTAAAACTAGTTTCACGGTGATTTTTGTAGAGGTTTCGGACTAGCGGGTCTAAATAGGCCGTAAAATACACACGTTGGACTTTTAATTGAGTAAAAAGTACAAAAAAATGAGTTTTTGCAATATAATCGTGTTGAAAATCTCGTAGTTAACTATATGAACTCGTAAAATTTAATTAAAACTAGTTTTGGAATCCTTTTTGTAGAGGTTTTGGATGAGCGAGTCTAAATGGGTCGTAAAATGGACTCGTTGGACTTTTAACTGAGTAAAAAGTACATAAATTGATCTTTTGCAATATAATCGTGTTGAAAAGCTCATAGTAAACTACATTAACTCCTAAAATTAGATTAAAACTAGTTTCGCGGTGATTTTTGTAGAGGTTTCGAACGAGTTTGTCCAAAATGGCCGTAAAATGGACCCGTTGAACTTTTTTTTTGAGGAAAGTGGGCCTCATTAAAAACCCCTACTAACATCCCCAGGCACTAGGCCTAGAGAAACCTAAAAGGGGAAAAGAGTACCCAAGGTTCATTTATATAAAACGAGGTGAAACCTCGCAGAGTACAACATTGCGAATACAATCAGGGAAAATGGACCCAAAAGACATAGAAGTCATGGTCCTAAGTGCATGGGTAGCCAAGGTATGTGCAACTAAATTAGCCTCTCGGCAAACTTACTGAACATGTGAAAAAGAAAAACATGACAGAGTTGCACGGGCTTGCAAAATCGTCGGACCCATAGTAGAGAGATCAGGTCCAAGAAGGTTGAGCCTGTTCGCAAGAGAAGCACAGTCCGACTCAAAAATAAAGCGGCTCCATCCTTGAGACTGAGCAAAGGCGATACCAGCAAGAAGGCCCACCTCTTCAGAAGTCATGGCATCCAAGCAACTGCCCAAAGGGTAAGCTAAACCACCAACGACCGCACCTGCTTCATCGCAGGCCACAACACCAACCGCCGTTGGACGAGTGGAAGAGTCATATGCCCCATCCACATTAACTTTAATGTGCCCCCGAGGGGGATTTCTCCAATGAGGAGGAGAGATCGGCGAAGAAGTAGGGGAAGAAATAGCATCGGAGTAGTCACGATGAAACTGATAGAATTGACAGCAATTAGCCATGGGGGTTGAAGATGGTGGTTATGGTCCCAGTCATTACGCCGGTTCCATATGTTCCACAGTGTAGTCAGGAAAAGCCCGAAGAGGTCAGAAGATAGACGGCGAGCACCTTCCTCCAGAAATTGAGTTTTAATTTAGTAAAAAGTACAGAAATTGAGTTTTTGCAATATAATCGTGTTGAGAAGCTCGTACTCAACTATATGGACTCTTAATATTAGATTAAAACTAGTTTCGCGATGATTTTTGTAGAGGTTTCGGACTAGCGGGTCTAAATAGGCCGTAAAATGCACACGTTGGACTTTTAATTGAGTAAAAAGTACAAAAAAATGAGTTTTTGCAATATAATCGTGTTGAAAATCTCGTAGTTAACTATATGAACTCCCAAAATTTAATTAAAACTAGTTTTGTCGTCCTTTTGTAGAGATTTCGGACGAGCGGGTCTATATGGGCCGTAAAGTGGACCCGTTGGACTTTTAACTAAGTAAAAAGTATAGAAATTGTGTTTTTGCAATATAATCGTGTTGAAATGCTCGTGATCAACTATATAAACTCCAAAAATTTTATTAAAACATGTTTTGCGGTCCTTTTTGTAGAGGTTTGTAACACCCCAATTTTTTGGGCTTAGAAGTTTTGAGTTTGGACCGGGTCGGTCGGGTTGCGGTTCGAATATAAAAGGGTGATTTTAGGAAAGCCTAGTTCGGGTTGCATTAAAAATATGGAAAAATATCTTAAAATCCTCTTTTATTATATATAAGAGAGTGGTGAAATCAATTTTACAAAATGAGGTTTGGAGGTGTGACATTTTGGGTTAGTGACTAAAATGTAATTTTTGAAAACTTGGTGACTGTTTTAAAAGGATTGAAACTTTGAATCTTTAAGGAGCTAATTTACCCAAGAAGATTTTTCTCCAGATTTTTCTTAATATTAAAGGTTTAATTAATGATTTTTATTAAAAGGTAAAAGGAGGGAAAAAGATATTTTGCTGTCATAACTAACTTTTCTCAAAAATTTCCATTTCTTTTCTCTCAACTTTTCTCTCAGCCCAAACACTTTTTCCCAGCAAATTTTCCTCTGATTTTGACATCTAAAGATGAGATTTCAATCTTCATTTGATCTCTAATCATTTCTACATCAAAACCGTAGCATTTACTTATTGAATTTTCAAGAATCTTGGTTCCAAATAAGGAGAAACTCACATTTAGAGGTATGAACGTCCTTCTCCTCTAAATACTCAGTTCTTTACTGAAATTCCCAAGTTATCAATCCTTGATTTGAGTTTTATGAAAGGTTTTATGGTTGTGTTCTTGATCTTAACTTTAAAATGCAAGATTTGGTTTAATTTTGATGAAATTCGTATGAAATGGTTGGGTACTGTTTTGAGATGTCTTTTTGATGATTTTTGGATGTGTAATTGATGTGAAATTGAGGTTTAATCAATGCAATCCCGAATAGGTTGATTTTCCTAAGTTTTGCTTGAGTTAATGATGGTTTTTGGGGTGATCTTGATGTTCTGCTATAGCTGGAGGTATAAGGACGTGATTAGATCCTTTTTGGATGTTAATTGAGGTTTATGAATGTTTGGAATTGATGGATCTTGGCTGGGTAGTGTTGTAGAGATGTTTGGATGTGTTTTCGGTTGTGTTTGGTAGCCGAAATGTGAGTGTTGATGAGAGCAGCGAGTTTAGGTGTCTTGGTTGAAGATATTAATGCATGATGATGCATTAATCCTCTGCTTTGATGTGTTTAAAACAGGGGAGACATCTTCGGATCCTTGTGGTGTTGATCCGGAAGCTTGATTGGTGTTTCGGCAAGTTGCGAAACGGAATCGGTGAGTGAAGTTTGGTTTTCAGCTTTGAAACCAATGTTTGAAGGTTTTGGGAGTTTAGTTTAAGTCTAAACAACTTAGCTAAGCTCAAGAGTAAGTTTTCGGAAAAACTCTCTTGTTGATGAACCATGAGTTGGTCGAATGCAATGTGATTTGTTTGCATGTTTAATTTCTGTTTTTGAAAGCATATTTTAGCATGTTTATTGTTGGTTTTATAAGCCATGTATTGAAGGATGCTCAAGGTAAGGGATCCTTGTTTTGAACATTGATAAATGTGATTTTAATGCATAGTGATGCATGTTGATTTAATGGCTTGTTAAATGCTTTAAAACGGTGAATTAATGATGATTAATGATGTATATTGGCAAGTGATGTGTTGGTTTTAAAGTTCTTGAATCGGATATAGTTAGCCGGCTATAGGATTGGGTGCACCATGAATAAAGTCGCCTTGGATGTCGAGGGGTTGTGATTGTACCGTAGACTCCATCCAAGTACACTAACGAGATGGTTAAGAACACCATGGTGGTTAAAAGTCCATGGGTGGATCTAGTGTTAAGGTCATAATGGTGGTTAAAAGTCTATGTGTGGACCTTGTGTGTGGAAAGATCACAATGGTGGTTTAAAGTCCATGTGTGGATCTTGTGTTGTATGTCCCGTGATCTCGTTAGTGATGTTATACAACTACCAATGAGTGATGTGGAGGGGTTGTGATTGTACCATAGTCTCCATCACGGGTGTTGAGGGGTTGTGATTGTACCATGCTCCACCTTGATATTGGTAGTGTGTATGAAGCGTATGGGACAACGCTTGTAATCCGCGTATCCGATTGTTGATTGTGCTTTGTGTTGGAAAATGGTTATGATTATCACTTGAAAGCCAATATGACATGTTAATGATTTGAAGCATGAAATGCTTGGGTTTTATACATATGTGCATGACCAAATGTTGTTTAAACTAAAGGTTTTGAAAAGGAGTTTTATTGATGCATTATTGTGATGTTTTAAATGAGCTTTCCTCACTAAGCTATGTGCTTACGCTCTTTCTCTTTCTTAAACCAATAATGCAGAGCATTGAGGTGCTTAAAGGGGCAGCAAGGTGGTCAAGAATCTAAGTGGAAGCTTAAGCTCATGTATGGTGACAATTTTTATAACTTGTTTAGCTTTTGGCATTTGGCAATGGGAACCTAAATTGTGTTTTTGGGAGATGTTTTGGACTCCCTAAGTTGGTTTTATGCTTTTGGTGATGATGATACTTGTAATGGCCTTTTTTATGTGGTTTTGATGAATTGAAGGTTTCATGGTTTTCTACATAGGATGCATGCCTATAGAATTGGGTTTTTCTTAAATAGAAGCTATGATTGAGATTGGTTGCTGCTAATATGTTCATTGAGTGTTGAATGACTTGCTGGTATGATTTGGTTGCCTTTGGAATGTGTTTGATGGGTCAATTGTGAATTAAACCAGCAAAATTCTGCAAATCTGGGCAGCACGCTTCGGAATAGGTGCTACCGTTTCGGAACAGAGGGCCTGAAATGGCCTTGGCGTTTCGAAACGGGTGGAACCGTTCCGGAACGGTTTTGCCACTGCCAAGCATTGTTCCGCAACGAGTTTCGGAATGGTCCCGCGTTTCGGAACGGATCATCACTGTTCCGAAACACCCGACCGTTGGGCACTGAAACTGACGGTTATATGTTTTGAAATCCTTGCGTTTTGGTCCTGAACTTTGTTTATGCAATTGAATGAGTTTGAGATGTCCGTTTGAGTTGAAATTTGGCAGGGAAGCATGAAACTTGACTAATTTCATAATGGTAACTCAAAAGTTTGTTAAGTCCTTATAATTTCCAGAATTTACATTTTGGTCCCTAAATTCATAATTTGTGCAATCGAGTCCCTAAATGTTTCTGATTGTTGTGACCTTTGAGTATGCTGATCTTATGAACACATCTAGGGTTAATGTGCATTTAGATAAGATTAAAAAGAAAAAAAAGGGTCGTTAATCAAGGTTGACTTTCGGGTTG
Source organism: Hibiscus tridactylites (assembly GCA_958450335.1). NCBI lineage: Eukaryota > Viridiplantae > Streptophyta > Magnoliopsida > Malvales > Malvaceae > Hibiscus > Hibiscus tridactylites. Next base: position 24,636,818 of record OY288282.1, read on the forward strand.
ACTTTGGTTTTCCCCGTGTAAACTTCTTAATCCGGGTCAACCGTCTAGGCCGGGTTAAGGGGGTTACAAGGTTTCAGACGAGCAGGTCTAAAAGGGCCGTAAAATGGACTCGTTGGACTTTTAACTGAGTAAAAAGTACAGAAAATGAGTTTTTGCAATATAATCGTGTTGAAAAGCTCGTAGTTAACTATATGAACTTTTAACATTTGATTAACACTAGTTTCGCGGTGATTTTTGAAGAGGTTTCGGACGAGCGGGTCTAAATGGGCCGTAAAATGGACATGTTGGACTTTTAATTAAGTAAAAAGTACAGAAATTGAGTTTTTGCAATATAATCGTGTTGAAAAGCTCGTAGTCAACTATATGAACTCCTAAAATTTAATTAAAACTAGTTTTGCAATCCTTTTTGTAGAGGTTTCGGACGAGCGATTCTAAATGGGCCGTAAAATGGACCCGTTGGACTTTTAACTGAGTATAATGTACATAAATTGGGTTTTTGCAATATAATCTTGTTGAAAAGCTCGTAGTTAACTATATGAACTCCAACAATTTAATTAAACTAGTTTTGCCGTCCTTTTGTAGAGGTTTCGGACGAGCGAGTCTAAATGGGTCGTAAAATGGACTCGTTGGAATTTTAACTGAGTAAAAAGTACATAAATTGAGTTTTTGCAATATAATCGTGTTGAAAAGCTCATAGTCAACTATATGAACTCTTAAAATTAGATTAAAACACATCCGCCCTTATTACTTCAAATATAGGTTGTAGCATTGAACCGTAGTCCTACCTTACTTGGTGAGCTCGAATAACCATATGGCATGCCAATTATATCCAATTTGAATCAAAGGTTAAATAATTAATAATCCAACTATAACATTTCAATAGCAATATTTTCACATCAATATATGAATAACACTAATTCAATAGCAATAGACATATATCAAAATTTCACTAGAAATATTAAATGCTCGATATGAAATACTTAATCAAACTTACCAGGCAAAGCTTTCAATATGGTTTTTATGCAATGACCTTTAATAAAATAGTTAGCAAATCAATAAACAATGATTCGAGATGGCACCTAGTTAATTCTCTAGATTCCGACAACACTTACCTCGATAACCCGATGTTTCTTGGATAACAACGCCTTTATCCTCGGCCTTCGAAAATGACAGTTGTCCTTTATCAGCATTTTGATCTAAGTTAATTAACGGGGATTGGTTAGAGTCGATAAAACGATATCAACTTAATACGGAAATAAAATTTGATACCAAAACATAGATTAACCAAGGATCGGAGCTTACCCCAACGATAACAGGGATTTGAATTATCGAATCGAAAAACTTGAACCTACTAACCGAAATACTCTGTCACCGGAACATAATTTTGACTGGAACGGTTTTGGGGATGTGACAAGGAAAACACAAATTTTAAATAGGTTCGAAACTATGCATGCGAGCTTCGATACTTGTAAAGAAAAACTTAAACCGAAATCGTTAAGAAAATTAAACTTTAACCGAAATCGTTAGGAAAATATGTTACATTTTAGGTTTCACGTAATATGTTCGAGACTATACATGCAAACGTTTGATACTCGTCGTATTATTCAAAAGAAAATTTTTGCAAGTTAAATGACACTTATGCGATGTTTAATATTATTACTGAAAAGATGGTTTCGAGAGGGAACCACAAATTTAAATAGGTTCTAAACTATGGATGTGGGTTTCGATCTAGTAAAGCAAAACTTAAACTAAAATTGTTAGGAAAACATGTTTCATTTTAGGTTTCACGTGATAAGTTTGAGATTGTATATGCAAACGTTTGTGGCGAGACCATTTTTAAAACCGAGTGTATAGCCTGAAAATTAGGATTTTTGAAATCGATGTTTTACCATTTTTAATTTGGTCTTAAAATTAGGGATTTTTCATATTAAATCGAATTTCTTTTATTTATCCTGAAAATCGATTTGGAGTCGCCACCTATCACTTTGGTAGACCGGACACCATAAAAACGAACGAGATATTCTTTTCTTTAAAATTTGGGTTCGGGAGTCGGTTACGTGTAGGGAATGATTAGCACCCTACAAACGTCCGTTATCTGTACCTTATTAATTTCATGTGGCATTTTGGCATTTCGAGCAATAATTTAAATTTACTTAAATCTTTAATTGCTAATTGAATTTCATTTCAAATGGAGATATCCTTTTGTAAGAAAATACAATTTAAACTAATATAAACTTTGAAACATCTAATTACTTTAGGACACTTCAATTTATATTCAAAATGCATCTCAACACAAATTGTTTAATGCATGTCCAACTATTTTCTTGTCATTTTTAAGTAGATTTCTAATTAGGGGTCCATTGATTTAATTAATTAAAGAAACTATGAATATTATCAAGCTTAAGGTTTATGAGATAACACCCAAATAATTGGGCACTATTCGTATTTGGCCCTAAATTAATAATATTCCTAATTATTTGGTGTTTCTAACTACTTATTTCCTATCTTAATTTAATTTTAATTGAAACTAACTATATGTGATTACATGCTCTAAGTTTAAATGAGATACTAAATATTAAACTAAAATATTCTCTTGATTAACATCTCATTACATTGAGACACTAATCAAATTAGAATATTAAAGTTTTGATTTAGTACTTACTTATTTTGTACAATTGTCTTCCTATTCAAATTATTTAATTACGGAACATAGGCTAAAGGCTCTAGTTAACACAATTAGGTGATTATGTTCACCTAACAAATATACTATATGCTTAATTGAAAATCATGCAAGTATACAAATAATTAAACAATTAATTAAAAAAAAGAAAAAAAGGATTAAATTGGAAGCATTTAAAACCTCTAATATCTAATTTTATTACATTGAAAGAACTAAAATAAATTACACATGAAAGCTCCGAGGACCGAAAAGGAAATTACCCCTTTTAACAAAAGCACGCGAGTATTAATACCTGACTCGCTTACCGGTTCGCGAGTTGAGTCAACCCGTCACCAAAACGTTGTCGTTTGACTCGGGCTATAAAAAGCCCCTGACTGAGTTGAATCAGTCATAAACTCAAATTCACTCTCTCTCTCCTCGGCTATACTCTCCACACTCTCTCTAAAATCCTCTCACCCTTAACATCGATGTACTCAGAAAATAACCTCAACAAAGATAAAAAACCAAACTTGTTCTTCCATTTTTCAATGTTTAATCCCCACAAATACCAAACTTTATCCCTTTTTATGTTTTCTTTTCGAACTAAGTCTCATTTTTCTCAAGAACTTGAACCAAGTTCTTTAACTTTCCCCTTCTTCGATCCACAACCACTATTTCCAACCATGCTAAAATTGTTTGCCGGCCATCGGAGGCGGTGTCGGCCACCATCGACCATTGTCTCCAGTTATCCCCTATAGTACTCCGATCGTCGATTCGACTCCGATCACCTCTACAACTTTGACCGATATTTGCTATTCTCCGGCCGCCGTGCGCTATCGCCAAGAGATTTTCGGCCACCGTACCGAAAACCTAAATATTCCCCAAAAAAACTTATTTTTTTCAACATGAATCCTAATCTAGTACCCGATTCGATCGAATCCCCCATCCTCCCCGACCTATAACTATCTACCCGAAACCCTAAGCCACTCATTTTTGGCTCCGACAGTGGTTGTACCATCTCTGTTCGCCACAAAAAAACACTAACCGAAACCTTTCAGATCTAGTTTTATCAATTCATTTACTTTTTCAGTTTTTTACTCATTAAAGATTTTACTTTTGTTGTTGTTCATGTTGCAGGAAACTTGAAAAGTAATGGGGATTACCTTTTTGATGGTGGTCGTTCGTATTCCCAACGTCTTTTGTGGCGTCTGTTCATATTCCAGTGTCCTTTGTGGCGTGTGTTCACATTCCCGACGAGTTCTCGTTGTCCGATGAGCTTTCCAGTGGTCTCTCTCTCTTTATGGTGACGATTGGTCTCCCGAGGTGAGTTCTCTCTCTCTCATCCTTTCTTATTATTATATTTATCGTAGTTATTAATGGTTAATGATTGTCATTAATGAGTGTCTGACATTTCTCTCTCCTTCATTTTTATAGGAGTCAGACCCGATAAAGTCATGCTGACGTCAGCGCTTGCCAACTGGACCCAAAGAAACATAGATCCGCATGAATGCTAAATGGGCCAATTAAGAGCTACCACATGTCCTAGTTTAGGTGGGAAAGTGATTACCAAATCAATTTTTGTGTTTGTTGAATGAATGGGCGGGAAAATTGGATTGTTTAGAAGAGAATTTTGAATTGTGAAGGATATTTGGGCTTCTAAGATGAATTTGGGCCTTTTATTTATGTATAGTGGACATTTATGGAGTATTGAGATTTTTGGGCTATTTATCATTATTTTTTTGGTTTATATATTTATTTATTTGTTTTCTAAGAGAATATATATATATACGGGTACCCAGACAAAATCCAGGTATTACAACTGCCCTCGTTACTCATTGTTGTGGAACACGAATAGGGCAAAGACTGAAAAGACACGAATTTTGTTCGAACTGTCCGACCATCTGCATTTGAAGTTGTTCTTCTAATTTTGAAATGCTTCAATCTCCTCTGCTAATATGTCTCCCTATAAAGATGTTGAATAAGAAAGATCTTCTTATTGTGGACTTCCTCATTCTTCATAAATAGGTTATTCTCATTTAGAACCTCGACATAATCTCTTCTCATTGGGAATTCCCTCCTCACTGAATGAACTATTCTTATTTTAATTTCTTTCTTTGTCGGGGATAGACTCTTCATATCAGGAGTCTTTTCTTTGTTAAACAAACTCTTCACATTATGAGCTCTGTTTTTGTTGGGTGAACTTTTCTCATTAGGAGCTTTGTCTTTGCTGGGCGAACTCTTCTCATTAGGAGCTCTGTCTTTGTTGGGTGAACTTTTCACATTAGGAGTTTTATCTTTGTTGGCGAACTCCACTTATTGGGAGCTCTGGAGTGAACTCTTCTTATCGAGAGCTCTGGAGTGAACTCTTCTCATTGGGAGTTCTCCAGTCTTCTTGAAATATTGATCCACCTCTTTGCAAAAGTGTTGGGCAAACGAGCTCTTCTCATTAGGAACCCCTTGTTCTTATTGAGAATGTCAATATGACATGAAAAAGTTGAATGTAACGCCCAAGTTTTGGGCCTGGATGTTTTGGACATCGGACCGGACCGGTCGGAAACGGTTCGAATCGCCTAAGGTGATTTAAGGAAATCGATGATCGGGGTAGGATAAAAATATGATAAAAATTGATAAAATCCTTTAAAAATATTTTTAAGAGGTTGGTCAAATCAATTTTACAAAAAAGAGTTTTGGAAGTGGTACATTTAAGTTAGTGACCAAAATGTAAAGTTTCAAAACTATGGAAAAATGCAATTTTTAAAAGAGAAGCCAAAATCTTAGAATCTTTAGGGAGCTTTATGGCAATTTATCCTTTCCTTAATATGACATGTGTTTAAAATGGTTTTAATTAAATAATTTTAATTGACTTTTATTTTATTTAATTAATTAGGTAGTTAATTAGTGAGATTTCATTACGTAACTACCTTTCTCTTCTCATTTTCAGCCAAACACCATTTTAACTCATTTTCTCCAGATTTAGTTTCTCTCAAACACTCTCTTCTTGATTTCTTACTCATTCCAAAGAATTCTTCCTAAATTCTTCAAGTCTTGTGAAGCAAAAACTTGTCATTCATTGAGGAAAGCAAGGATTGGAGGTAAATCTCGTTCTCAACCTCTAATCAAGGTTCTTTATTGAAATTCCCAAGATCTTTGGCTTCTAATTAATATTTTTGGTTGAGTTTTCATTATAGTTTTGATTTGAGATCAAAATCTTGTAAAAATATGATTAAAATCCTGATTTTCGGATTTGTTTTGTTAAGTTCTGTTTTGGATTGATTTTAATTGAGTTTCAAGTTGGTTATTATTTTTAAATGAGGTTTTGATAATATAGATCCCGAAATCCTTGAGATCCTTGAGTTTCTTGATAGTTATAAGTGAGTTTTTGAGGTGAAATGGTGGAATTATGCTTGCTGGTGGTATAAGGATGTGTTTAGGTTGTTTTTAGATGTGTTTTGATGTTTATAAATGGTTGGAAGTGGAGTATGTTGGCTGGGCATTGTTTAGGAAGCAATCGATTGAGTTTTCGGTTGTTTCGGGTGGGTAAATTGGTGTAGTTTGGGTGAGCTGCGAGTTTGTGTTAGTTGCTGGTGTTGAAATGCATTTTAATGCATTTAGATCTCTGTTTTGATGATGTGAAAACAGGGGATCTTGATCCAGGAGCAAACAAGGTGATTTTGGAGGCTCCAGAAGGGTAATTTTCGCGTCGGCAAACGAGGTTTTGTGTATCGGTGAATGGATTTTTCAGCTTTGTAACTCTTTGAGCGTGGTCTTGGGAGCATAGTGTAAGTTTGAAACACTTAGCTAAGCTCAAGAGTAAGTGGTTCGAAAGTCTCTCCCAGAAATATGCTATGTATTGTTGAAAATGCACTTGAGTTGAATGTGATTTATTTACTATTTTAAAGCATCTTTTATAGCATTATGGTTGCTGGTTTTAATGTCATTTTGTTAAGGATGCACATGGTAAGTGATCCTTGGATTTATGTAGTTTGTACATATGGTATTAAACATGTTTATGCTTGTGAAAATGGCATTATGTTTATGCTTGTAAAACAGTGGAATGTTGTTAAATGATTATATTGGCAAGTGATGAAATGGTTTTTGGTTACTTTAATCAGATATAGTTAGCCGGCTATAGGATTTTGTGCACCGTGAATAAAGTCACCTTGGATGTCGAGGGGTTGTGATTGTACCGTATACTCCATCCAAGTACCATAACGATTGACGTTAAGATCACAACGGAATATGTTAATTGTAACCCCCTTAGCCCGACCTAGACGGTTGACTCGAACTACGAAGATTACACGGGGAAAACCAAAGTCAACCCGAAAGTCAACCTTGATTCACGACCCTTTTTTCTTTTTAATCTTGTCTAGATACACATTAACCCTAAGTGAGTACTCACAAATCATATTCGAGAAAGGCACAGCGATCGGATGACATATAGGGACTCAATTGCACTTATTACAAATTAGGGACCAAATTGTAATTTCTGTAAATTAGAAGGTCTTCACTGATTTTAATGTTACCAATAAGAAATTAGTCACATTACATGCTTCTCTGCCAAATTTCATCTTAAATGAACATCTCAAACTCAAGCAATTAAAACTTCAACATTTGGGACTAAAATGTAAAGCTTGCAAACTTCAACACCATTCAAATTTGTGACCAACGGTCACTTGTTTCGAAACACCCACCTGCTGTATCGAAACGTAGGATTGAAACGGCCTTGACCGTTTCGATACGCAGGTTGGTTCCGAGACCAGTTCCGAAACGTGGCATTCCAGTAGCCAAATCGTTTCGAAACGTCCCTTAGCGTTCCGAAACACGAAGGCCATTTCAGGCCCCTGTTTCGAAACACTAGAGGGTGTTTCGATATGGTTTGCCCAAAAACTGCAACAATTGATGGTTTTTCATGCTTAAACCCATTCAAACACATCCAAAAGACTCTCCAAACATATCAACAAGTCATCAAACATTTAAGGCACATGTTTGGAACCCCTAAACACCATCATATCATCAAACATGAAAACTCACAAATCTAGAGGCATGCTTCCTATTATCAAAACACTAATAGGCAAATCAAACCTCCAAACAAGCAATTAAGACCATTTACAATTCAACCAACCAAGGCACACATGCCACAACCTTAGGGAGTTTAACACATCTCCCAAAACAAATCTTAGGTTCCCATTGCAAATTTATCAAAACTAATAGTGTATGAAAACTTCACCATACGTGAGCTTGGATTTTCTTGGATGAACTTAGCTTCCTTGATGCCCTTAAACACCTCAATTATCTGCATTATTGGTAAAAGAGAGCGTAAGCACAAATGCTTAGTGAGGCGTGCTCTAAAGAAAACCAACACAATAATGCATTTTTAGAAAACACTTTCATCAAAGCTTTTAAACCACATGCTCATCTCTTTCTCATGATTGGAAAACTCTTGAGTGTAACCGTTGTGGTAGACGGCATGGTGGCGAGTGTTGGGGTAACCTTGGTACATGCTGGAATTGTGGAAACCGTGGACATTTGAAGAAGGATTGTCCTTAGCCTCTGAAGGATGGACAAGCTCCGATGAGAGCAGCTGAGCCACAGAGAGGTCGTGGGCGCGGCCGTGGTAATTTTCAGCGCATAGATGATGGTGGGAGGAATGTAGCACATGTTGTGGCTGTTCAACCTGAGGGTGGTGGTCAGGCTCGAGTGTATGCTCAGTGTGAGGGAAGGAATGATAAGGATGTGATCGTAGGTACTTTTACTTTGCACTCCTTATCATTACTTTCTTTGATTGATTCTGGATCTACAAACTCGTACATATTGCGTGAACATGCTCAAATGCTTGATTTACCTGTTGAGTCTTTGGATGTTGGTATGCGTGTGATTAGTTCATTTGATGAGACAGTTGTAACGCGAAAGTTGTATAGAAGATGTCCCTTGAAAGTGCAAAACCATGTTTTTCTTGTTGATCTCATGGAATTGCCATTCTATGGTTTTGATGTAATCCTTGGTATGGATTGGCTTGTCAAGCATCGAGCTGTAGTAGATTTTCAAAGCAAGCGAGTTTCGTTGAAACTTGCAGATGATTATGAAGTGGTGGTGGTTGGTGAGAATGTGAAGTTTCTTGCCAATGTGGTGTCTACATTAGAAGCGAGTCGAATGCTGTGGCAAGGTTGCGAGGCTTACCTAGCTTTTGTGATGAATCCTAGTTCAAAGTAGTTGCGCGTTCAGGATATCAGAACTGTACGGGAGTTTCCTGGAGTGTTTCCGGAGGAGTTACCTGGATTGCCGCCTAGTCGAGAGGTGGAGTTTGGAATTGAGCTGTATGAAAACACAACTCAAGTTTCCATTACTCCCTATCGCATGGCACCTAAGTAGTTGAAGACGCAGCTTCAGGAGTTGCTTGACCGTGGTTTCATTCGGCCTAGTGTGTCACCGTAGGGTGCACCGGTCTTGTTTGTGAAGAAGAAGGATGGCACTATAAGAATGTGCATTGATTATCGTCAGCTGAGCAAGTTAACTATCAAGAATCGGTATCCTTTGCCGAGGATTGATGATATTAAGGTCAGTGTACTACTAGCTTAAGGTGAAAGATGTGGATGTGCCAAAACAACCTTTAGGACGAGGTATGGGTATTATGAGTTCCTTGTAATGTCGTTTGGTTTGACGAATGCTCCCGCTGCTTTCATGGACATGATGAATAGAGTATTCCATGAATACTTGGACAAGTTTGTTGTGGTGTTCATTGACGATATCCTTGTGTACTCTCGTACCGAGGAGGAGCATGAAGGTTATTTGAGGGTTGTCTTGCAAGCGCTTCTGGAAAATCAGCTTTATGCTAAGTTGAGTAAGTGTGAGTTTTGGCTAAAGGAAGTTATGTTCCTTGGTCATGTGGTTTCGGTTGAGGGGATTCGAGTTGATCCTCAGAATATTGAGGTGGTGATGAATTGGAAGCCGCCTAAGTCTGTTCATGAAGTCTGTAGTTTCCTTGGGTTGGCAGGATATTATCGGAGGTTTGTGGATGGATTTTCAAAGATTGTTGCACCTTTGACGAAGCTGTTGCAAAAAGATGTCAATTATGAGTGGACAGAAGCAAGACAACAAGCTTTTGAGCAGCTTAAGGCAGCTTTGACGCAAGCTCCTATCTTGGTTCAACCTGAATCAAGAAAAGAGTTTGTGGTGTACAGTGACGCATCCTACGTTGGTTTGGGGTGTGTGCTAATGCAAGAGGGTAAGGTGGTGGCTTATGCATCGCGACAGTTGAAGGTGCATGAGCGCAATTATTATACGCATGATATTGAGTTAGCTGCGGTGGTTTTTGCTTTGAAGATTTGGAGACATTATCTGTATGGTGAGAAGTGTACTATGTACACGGATCACAAGAGTTTGAAGTGTCTGATGTCTCAGAAAGAGTTGAATCTTAGGCAGCGACGTTGGATGGATTTGCTTAAAGATTACGATCTAACGATCGAGTACCATCCAGGAAAAGCTAATGTGGTGGCGGATGCCTTGAGCATGAAGGTGGCGGTGGAGTTAAGGGCTATGTTTGCCAGCTTGAGTATTTTGCAAGATGGAGGTCTTGTGGCTGAATTGCAAGTGAAACCATCTCTGGTTCAGTTGATAAAGGATAAGTAGTTGTTGGATGATTCATTTGTGCCACATGCTCAGGACATCGCTGAGGATAGATCATTGGATATTTGTTTTAATGATGATGGAGTTCTATGTTTTGGGAGTCGGATAGTAGTGCCAAATGATGTGGAGTTGAGGCGTACTATTCTGACTGAAGCTCACAGTAGTCCTTTTGCTATGCACCCTATTAGTACAAAGATGTATCGTGATTTGAAGGATGAGTACTATTGGGTGGGTTTGAAGAAAGATGTTGCAGAATATGTGAGTATGTGTATGGTTTGTCAGTGGGTTAAAGCTGAGCATCAGTTTCCTTCAGGGTTGTTGCAACTGTTGAGGATTCCTGAGTGGAAGTGGGAAAGAATTACCATGGACTTTGTGTCTGGTTTGCCTTTTTCGCCATCGAGGAAGAATTCGGTGTGGGTGATTGTGGATCGCCTTACGAAGTGTGCGCATTTCTTACATGTGTATATCACGTATACTTTGGATAAGCTTGCAGAGCTGTACATTGCTGAGATTGTGCGTTTGGATGGTGTGCCAAAATCTATAGTGTCGGATAGAGATCCGAGGTTCACATCGCGTTTTTGGAAATGTTTGCATCAAGCTTTGGGTACGCGGCTGAATTTCAGTACTTCTTATCATCCACAGTCAGATGGACAGTCTGAGCGTGTTATCCAAGTGCTTGAGGATATGTTGAGGTGTTGTGTGATTGAGTTTCAAGGCTCTTGGGAGAAGCATTTGCCTTTGGTGGAGTTTGCTTATAATAATAGCTACCAAGCAAGTATACAAATGGCACCTTATGAAGCCTTGTATGGGAGGAAGTGCAGAACTCCTCTTTGCTGGGCTAAAACATGTCAGAAGTTGGTCTCGATGCCGGCTTTGTTGAAAAGTACCACCGAGAAGGTGAAGCTCATTTGTGAGCGGTTGAAGGCAGCTTCTGATCGACAGAAGTCTTATGCGGATTTGAAGCGTAAGGAGATTGAGTTTGCAGTGGGTGACCGTGTGTTTTTGAAGGTTTTGCCTTGGAAAAATGTGATGAGGTTTGGCCGGAAGGGTAAGTTGAGCCCTAGGTATATTGGACCATAAGAGGTGATTGAACGTGTGGGTCCTGTTGCGTACAAGCTGAGGTTACCACAAGAGTTGGAAAAGATACATGATGTGTTTCATGTCTCTATGCTTCGGAGGTATAGATCGGATCCTTCGCATGTTATGCATGTGGAGGAAGTGGAGTTGAATCCAGATTTGACCTATGATGAGGAGCCGGTTGAGATTCTGGATTCGGACAATAAAGTTCTTCGAGGTAAGACCATTGAGTTGGTTAAGGTGTTGTGGAGGCATCGTGGTGTTGAGGAAGCCACATGGGAAAGAAAAGATGACATAAAGAAGTAGTTTCCTTACCTTTTTCCTCCAGGTAAATTTTGAGGACGAAATTTCTTAAGAGTGGGAGAGTTGTAACACCCCAATTTTGGGCTTAGAAGTTTAGGGTCTAAATCGAACCGGTCTGAGAAACGGTTCGAATATAAAAGGAGGTTTTAGGGAACCGGTCTTAAGAGTGGGAGAGTTGTAACACCCCAACACATAGCATAACATCACAAACACATCACAATTGAAACCATGCATCACTATTCATACAACATTCTTTCACCCAAAAGGCTCATCATGCAATTACACATACATCATCCACATCACAAACCCCAACTATACGAGAACCTATCTCTGATACCACCAAATATAACCCCCTTAGCCCGGCCTATACAATTGACTCGAACTACGAAGATTACACGGGGAAAACCAAAGTCAACCTTGATTCACGACCCTTTTTTCTTTTTAATCTTTTCTAGATACACATTAACCCTAACTGAGTACTCACAAATCATATTCAAGAAAGGCACAACGATCGGATGACATATAGGGACTCAATTGCACTTATTACAAGTTTAGGGACCAAATTGTAATTTCTGTAAATTAGAAGGTCTTCACTGATTATAATGTTACCAATATGAAATTAGTCACGTTACATGCTTCTCTGCCAAATTTCATCTTAAATGAACATCTCAAACTCAAGCAATTAGAACTTCAACATTTGGGACTAAAATGTAAAGTTTGCAAACTCCATCACCATTCAAATCTGTGCCCAACGGTCACTTGTTTCGAAACACCCACCTGATGTATCGAAACGCAGGATCGAAACGGCGTTGACCGTTTCGATACGTGGGTTGGTTCTGAGACCAGTTCCGAAACGTGGCATTCCAGTAGCCAAATCGTTTCGTAACGTCCCTTAGCGTTTTGAAACACAAAGGCCATTTTCGGCCCCCGTTTCAAAACACTAGAGGGTGTTTCGATACGATTTGCCCAGAAACTGCAAGAATTGCTGGTTTTGCAAGCTTAAACTCATTCAAACACATCCAAATGACTCTCCAAACATATCAACAAGTCATCAAACATTTAAGGCACATGTATAGAACCCCTAAACATCATCATAGCATCAAACATGAAAACTCACAAATCTACAGGCATGCTTCCTATTATCAAAACACTAATAGGCAAATCAAACCACCAAAAAAGCAATTAAGGCCATTTACAATTCAACCAACCAAGGCACACATGCCACAACCTTAGGGAGTTTAACACATCTCCCAAAACAAATCTTAGGTTCCCGTTGCCAATTTATCAAAACTAATAGTGTATGAAAACTTCACCATACGTGAGCTTGGATTTCCTTGGATGAACTTAGCTTCCTTGATGCCCTTAAACACCTCAATTATCTGCATTATTGGTAAAAGATAGCGTAAGCACAAATGCTTAGTGAGTTGTGCTCTAAAGAAAACCAACACAATAATGCATTTTTAGAAAACACTTTCATCAAAGCTTTTAAACCACATGCTCATCTCTTTCTCATGATTGGAAAACTTTCAAAGCAAAACTCATTGAAACCACATGTACCTTCATTCTATCTCATGCATTAAAACCAATGCAAAACTCGTTGCCAACATTTCGACTACCAAACACAACCGAAATCACCTCCAAACTCTTCCAAAACTTAACCCAGCCAAGATCCATCACTTCTAATCATTTCTAAACCTCAATTAACATCAAAAACAACTCTAAACTCGTCCTTATACCTCCAGCTATAACAGAACACCAAAAACACCTCAAAACAACCTTTTTTCATAAGCAAAAACTTAGGAAACACAACCTATTCGGGATTGGATTGATAAAACCTCATTTCTAACATCATGTAACATCCAAAATACATTAGAGGACTATCTCAAAATAGAGCCCAATCAATCACAACGAAAATCTTCAAGATCTCTTCCAAAATCTTGAGTTTTAAGCCAAAATCATGTTTCTAACATTAAAACCATTTATAAAACTTTAATAAAGGATTGACAACTTAGGAATTTCAGTAAAGAACTGAGTATTTAGAGGAGAAGAACAATCTTACCTCTAAAAGATGATTTCTCTTTGATTTGGGCGAGATTCCATGAAAATACAATGTGGAAATCAAAAGGATTTGTTGCAAGATTGATTAGGAACCAATAAGTGATGGAAATCTCATCAATTGAAGTGAAGATCAATGTAAATTTTTCTGGAGAAAAGGTGTTTGGATGATAGGATTTTGAGAGAAAAAGGAATGAGAGAAAATTAGAGAAAGGTAGTTATGAAAGTCAAAAAGTAGTTTTCACCTTTCTTTTATTTAATTAAATCATTAATTAAATCATCCAAATTAAGGAAAATCTGGAGAAAAACATTTTGGGTAAATTAGCTCCTTAAAGATTCAAAGTTTCAATCCTTTACAAAACAGTCACTACTAAACTTTGCAAAAATCGCAATTTGGTCACTACACCGAAATGTAGTATTTCCAAACCTTATTTTGTAAAATTGATTTCACCACTCTCTTATATATATTAAATGAGGATTTTTAGATATTTTTCTATATTTTTAAAGCATCCCGAACTAGGCGTTCCCTAAAACCTCCTTTTATATTCGAACCATTTCTCAGACCGGTCTGGTTCAGACCCTAAACTTATAAGCCCAAAATTGGGGTGTTACATTAATCCCGTGTGTGGATATTGTGTTATGTGTCACGTGCTCTCGTTAGTGGAATTATAGAACTACTGATGAGTGGTGTTGAGGGGTTGTGATTGTACCGTTATAGTACTCCACCACGGGTGTCACAACGATGGAGGGTTGCTCTCGTGTGTGAGCCTTGTGTAGTCCGGTAGTGTGTATGAAGCGTGCGGGACAATGCTTTTAATCTGCGTATCCGATTGTGTCATTTTTTTTGGTTTTGGTATCATTGAGAATGAATCACTTGCAAGCCAATATAATGTTGTTGATTAATGATTTAAGCATGAGATGCTTGCGATTTATGCTAGAATGCATGTGATGCTTGGTTTAAGCATTATATAAAGATTATTTGCTGTTGTTATTATGATGATAAGAGCATGTGGTTTGGAAAGTGCATTGATGCTTAGAAGAGCATTTTTTAGGAAAGGCATGAGTTTGCAAATGATGATGCAATGGTTTTATGAAATGCATTGATGAATGGTGATTTTAGCGATCCTCACTAAGCTTTATTCTTACGCTCATTTGCTTCATCAATGCAGAAAATTGAGAATTCGAGGCAGCCCGATAGCAAGTGGAATCCAAGCTTTTGATTAAGCAAAGTATGTAGTTTCATCTTGGTGTAATAAGAAGCAATGGGAGGGATTTCCACTCTTGTTAGTATTTGGTGATGTTAAACACCTTAAGCATGTTTGGTTTGCTTATTTTGGTTTGTAAATGGCCTTTGATGTTTAATTTGTACTTGAAAGTGGCTTTTAGCTCTTGTATTGTTTTGAAGACTAGGAAGCATGCCAATAGACTTAATGCTTGCATGAATGATGCTATGTTTTATCTTGTGCTTCATGTTAATGTTCTTTGATGTGTTTACATGTTGTATGTATGATGTGGCATGTTTTGGAATGAATCTGGAGGTGATTAGTTGAGTAAAACCAGCATTTTGAGAAGTTGCAGGGCAAGGCGTTTCGGAACGCCCTTAACTGTTTCGGAACGGTGGCTTGGAATCGTCATGGGGTTCCGGAACATGTGAGAATGTTCGAGAACATTTTTCTATTGGAAAGCATGGTTTCGAAACGGATTTCGGAATACACCCGCGTGTCGAAACGGTCAACCTTGTTTCGAAACGACCATTCTGATACAGGGTCTTCTGTTTCGAAACACTCGACCGTTGGATTTGAATTTGAATTGTTTTAGGGTTCTGTTTCCTTACGTTTTGGTCCCTAATTGTTGGATGCTTAATTAAATGTGTAACGCCCCGGTTTTGGGCTCAGAAGTTTTGGCGTTGACCGGTTCGGTCAAAGTGCTGATCGAATATATAAGAGTGAATTTAGGAAAGCCTAGTTCAGGTTGCATTAAAAATATGGAAAAATATTCTAAAATCATATTTTAATATATAAAGGTGAACTGTGAAATCAATTTTGGAAAATGAGGTTCGGAAGGTTGACATTTTGGCTAGTGACCAAAATGTAATTTTTGAAAGTTGCGGGACAGTTTTATAAAGGATTGAAACTTTGAATCTTTAAGGAGCTATTATTCCAAAAAGGATTTCTCCATATTTTTTTCTAAGATATTTTAAGTCTAAAATCTGATTTTAAAGATTAAGAAAAGAGAGGGAAATCATTTTAACCAATTTCCAACTAATTTTCTATTTTCTCTCAAATTCTCTTTTCTCTCATTTTCTCTCTACCCAAACAAGATTCTCCAGATTTCTTTCTCTGATTTTGACATCTACATCTCTCATTTCAACTCTCATTTGATTCCTAATCATCTCATCATCAAAACCTCTCAATTTGTAAATTGTTTCATCAAGCATTTTGGCTCTAAAATGGAGAAATTCAAGTTTGGAGGTAAGAACGTCCGTCTCCTCTAAACTATCAGTTCTTTACTGAAATTCCTAAGTTCTCAATCCTTGATTCATGTTTTATTAAAGGCTTTTCAATTGAGATCTTGATTTTTGGCTAAAATGCAAGATTTGGTGATTTTGGTGAAAATTTCGTGTGATCTATTTAAGCAGGGTTTTGAGGTGTGAAAATGATGTTAAATGAATGCTAAAATGATTAGAAGTTGAGGTTTAATCAATGCAATCCCGGATAGGTTGAATTTCCTAAGTTTGGCTTGAGTTTTTGGTTATTTTTGGAGTGTAATTGGTGATCTGTTATACCTGGAGGTATAAGGACGTGGTTGTGATCATTTTGCATGTTATTTGATGTATAAAAATGGTTAGAAGTGATGGATCTTGGCTGGGTTAAGTTTTGGAAGTGTTTGGAGATGATTTCGGTTGTGTTTGGTAGCCAAATTGTTAGATTTGTGATGAGCAGCGAGTTGTGTTGATGTTGCTGGTGTTTTAATGCATAAGGATGCATTAATGTTCTGTTTTTGTGTGCTTGAAACAGGGGAGGTTGATCCTTGAGCCTTGGAGGTGTTTTCGGAAGGTTTCGGAAGCTTGGAAAGCTTGTTGGCTAGCTTTGTTTGGTAATCGGTGAGTGAAGTTGGGATTTCAGCTTTTGAAACATGGTTTGAAGGTTTTTGGGAGCTTAGTTTAAGTCTAAACAACTTTGCTAAGCTCAAGAGTAAGTGAAGAGGTTTTTGCTCTTGGATTGTGTATGATTTGGTTTTAAAATCAATTGTGGTTGATGATTGATGTGCATGTGTTATTGCATGGTTTAATTCTGTTTTGTAAGCATGTTTTAGCATGGTTTAATGCTGGTTTTGAAAGTCAATTGAAAAGGATGCTCAAGGTAAGAGATCCTTGGTTATGTTTATGGAAATTGTGATTTTGATGCATAGTGATGCATGTTGTTCATCGGCTTTGTATGATGCTTAAAAACAGTGAGTTGATGATGATTAATGATGATAATTGTACCTTTTGCATATTGTTTATGCATGTGAATCATTGAGCTAATGATGTGGTGGTTTTGCATTATGTGTATGCATGTGAATCATTGAGCTAATGATGTGATGACCTTGCATTGTGTTTATGCATGTGGAACATTGGATATTATGGTAAGATGGTTATGTTGGCAAGAGATGTGAATGGTTCTTGGTTCGTTGATCGGGTATAATTAGCCGGCTATAGGATTGGGTGCACCGTGAATAAAGTCGCCTTGAAGGCGGAGTGGTCAAGTGTGGACCGGTTAGACTCCCCTCAAGTATTCCTAACGAGAAGAGGTTATAGTGGAGGTTGTTGCCCACTCGAGGACCTAAGTTGTTAAGGTCATAATGGAGGTTGTTGCCCATTCGAGGACCTTGGTTAAGTAAAGGTTATAAGGTGGTTAAAAGTCCTTATGTGAGAACCTTGTACTTGTTAAGATCACAATGGCAGTGTTTAAGTCCATGTGTGGATCTTGTGTGTGATGTCCCGTACCTCGTTAGATGATGTCTACAACTACCAATCGGTTATGCAAAGGTTGTATGGTGGTTGAAAGTCCATACGGAAAAGACCTTGTGCATGTCAAGGGTGTATGGCGGATGGAAGTCAATACATGGTAACCTTGAGGAAAAGCTAAGGTTGTATGGTGTTTAAAAGTCCATGCATGGGAACCTTAGGTTGTTAAGGTCAAATGGAGGTTGATGCCCATTTGGAAGACCTTGGATTGGGTAGGGTGTAGGAAGCGTTGGGACACGCTTGTAATCCGCGTATCCGATCGAATCGATAAGTTGGAAAGTGAATGTGGTTGATCTCTTGGAAGCCAATGTAATGTTCTTGATCATGTGAAGCATGGGATTGCTTGAAATGATGCATGGTTGCATGTGAAGCATGGTATTGCTTGAAATGATGCATGGTTGCATGTGAAGCATGAGATGCTTGAATTAATGCATGTTTGCATGAGAAGCATGAGATGTTTGGTAAGATGCATTGTTGCATGAGATGTGTATGATGCTAGTGAAAGCATGTTACTTGTATGTTGAACAAGTGTTGATTATCATTTGATAAACGATGCATGAGAGCATGGATTACCTATGTTGCATTGAAGTCATGTATGACTTGTTGTTAAAGGCATGTGAATATGATGTTATGGTTTTATAGTGCATTGATTAAATGCATGAAATGGTTTAATTGAACTATGGTTTTAAATGGTTTCTTGCTTGATGTGGTTTTCAAGTTAAAGAAAGGTATGTTGTGGAAAGGATGTGTTTTCCATGGTTTTGTTTAAGCTTGGCATATGGTGTTTATGCATGTTTTGAGCTTGATGTTGCAAAGAGTTTTCGAACATGGTTTTGGAAAGCAAATCGGGTTGGTTTTAAAGTGTTTTAAAGACCCGCTGCATTGATGGTGTTTTGGTTTTGAGCATTCCTCACTAAGCATTATGTGCTTACGCTCCTTTTTGTCCATCAATGCAGATTCTTGAGGTTTGGGCAGCAAGGAGCAAGGGATTCAAGGTGGACTCCAATGGAGATGTATGTCTCGGTGAATAGCTATAGTTAATAAGGGCAATGGGGTAGAATCTCTTGGATTGTTGTTATTGTGATCGTATGTGTTGATCAAGAATGTTTAAGTACTGTTGTTAATGATGTTGAATCATGAATTGGTTTGATTGTGTTTGAATTGAAGGGTTTGTGCTTAAATGGTTGCTTGAGTAGGAAGCATGTCTATAGAATTGGGGCTTTTCATATGTGTTGATCATATGTTGAATTGTTGATGCAAGTATGTCTCTTTTATGTTGAATTGCATGTTGGCAAAGTTTGGTGGCTTTTGGAGCATGTTTGAATGATCAATTGTGTGTTTGAGTGAGCAAAATGCAACATTCTGGGCTAGGTGTTTCGGAACAGGCAACACCGTTTCGGAACGGGTGCCCTGCATAAACCCAGGCGTCCGAAACGGGTGTCACCGTTCCGAAACAGAAGGCATTCTGCCAGACCCCCGTTGCGGAACGCGTTGCGGAACGGCCCGTGTTTCGGAACGGCCTTGGCCTGTTTCGGAACGGGTGACCGTTGGGGGCTGACATGGGCGGTTAAATGTTTCAAAATGTTTGCATTTTGGTCCTGAATCTTGTTTGTGCAATTGTTTGAGTTCGGGATGTCCGTTTGAGCTGAAATTTGGCACAGAAGCATGAAACATGACTAATTTCAAGTTGGTAACTTAAAATCTGGTTAAGTCCTTAAAGTTTTCAGAAATTACAATTTGGTCCCTAAAGTTGTAATTTGTTCAATTGGGTCCCTGTTTGATCTCTGATGTTTGTGATCTTTGAGCATGGTGTTTGTGTGATCACATCTAAGGTTAATGTGCATCTAGACAAGATTAAAAAGAAAAAAAAAGTGTCGTTAATCAAGGTTGACTTTCGGGTTGACTTTGGTTTTCCCCGTGTAATCTTCGTAGTTCGGGTCAACCGTCCAGACCGGGCTACGGGGGTTACATTTGGTGGTATCAGAGCTGAGTTGCGAAGGTTGGGGAAAACGGTAAGTTGTTGTGGTAAGTGTGCTTGATGTTTATCTTGTTGTATGGTTGAAAGCTGGTTGAAGCATGTGTTTCTGTATATGCTGTTGATGTTTTGAGCATGATGCTGATGTATGCAAGCATGATTTGTGGTTATGAATCTTGGTTGAGATCATATGGATATGTGTGGGTGTTATGAGCTGATGCTATGCATGATGAATGTGTTTTGAGCATGTTATGTTGCTGATGTGCTAGTGCTGTTGGATGTTGTTTGGTGTAAGCATGATCAAGGTATGTTATTGATATGCTTGATGTTGTGATGCTCATGTTGTGTTGGCTGTTATGTCATGTAAAGGGGGATGATTCGGGATACCCATTGCCTTATTAATATAGCTATTGTGTTATTTTGGAGTTGGAGTTTGAATCCTTGCTTAATGCTGGTCTAACAGGTTTTGTTTGTTTGTTGTGATTGTATGTTGTTTATTGTTAGTGGTATGGCAAAGATGATGAAAGAGTGGAGGATGAGTGAAATGGTTGCTGCCTTGGGGCAGGTTGTTAAGTCAAAGGATTCACCCTTTTGTAAAGGTGTTTTGTCTCAGTCTTCTGTGACTGAAGTTGAGATGGTAAGGCAAGGGAAGGAAGCTGGTTCCGGGATGGAAAGTTCTTTATCTGTTGATCAGGAGGTGTTGGGGACATCTCAGGCTACGGTTGAGGTAGAATCAGTGGATGTGCTGGCTAAATGTGTGGGTTTGCCGAAGCAGCATTTGTTTGATTTGGGTGCTGAGGAGTATCATGGTTCTTCCCCGAAAATGTTTGAGGCCTGGTTGGCCAATGTAGTTCTGATTCTGGATCAGGAAGGCTGTGATTATGCCTGTAAGCTGGGGAGTGTTGTTTCTTTGATGTTGGAGGATGCTTGTTCTTGGTGGACATCTGTGGCTGTGGCGTCACATATCCTTGATGTTGATTGGGATTTCTTTGTATCTGCTTTCTATGAAAGGTATCTTGGAAGGGAATTTCCAAGGGTTGGGCAAGGTGTGGCTAATGCTGTTGGTGAGCAAGTGTTGCTTGAGCAAGGAGTGGGAGCACAGTCATCTGTTTGTGACCGTTGTAAAAGGCAACATGTTGGAAATTGTTGGGGCGCAGGTGTTTGTTGGAGTTGTGGTTCCAAGTTGCATGTTAAGCGTGATTGTCCTCATGGAGTGAAGTCAGCTTTGATGTTAGCCAAAGGATCTTTGAAAGGTCGTGGGCGCGACCGAGGCGAGGTTCAGAAGTGGCAGAAAAAGCAGAAGGTTGTGAAGAGCTTGGGAAATGAAGTTTGCTGGAAGTGTGGGTCTGCTGGACACATGAAGCGTGATTGCTTGATGTTGGCGCGGAACAGTCAAGGTTTCTTATCGCAAGGAGTTGGTGGTGACCCAGGAGTGTTTGTTGGTGCTGCAAGGGTGCAACCGAAGGATGTTGGTTCCGCAAGGAAGAGAGCTCGTTCGATGAAGCTTCAGGGTGGTGTTATGTTTTCAGGTAACCTTGTTAAGTGATCTTTGCTTTAGTTGCTTAGTTTGGTTTCTGTTGGTTTTTCCTTGCGTGGTAAGTTTGGTCTTGTTGCTAGCATGTTTGGGGTAATGATAGTTGTGGTTTGGTGATATCTTTGGTGTGAAGAAGGCTTTAGTGAATATCTTGTGGTTAATGGTTGTTGGTATGATGGAGTTAGATAAGTCAAAGGTGAGTAAGAGGTTGTTCTTAGACAGATTTTGAGGATGTTATTGGAGGGTGTGAACTGGCATTCATGCACAGTTAAATCATTGATATATACTATATTATATATGTTGGTCCATGCATACATGTGGCATAACATTAGAGGTTTTTGCATACATGTACATCAGACATTGATAGGGCATGTAGGTGATCATGCATACGATGTTCACGCTCGCTAATGACTAATCGAATCTGTTAGTGTTGTGGTTGGGTTAAGTGTGATGATGGGTTTGTAGAGGTTGTTTGGTGCTGAGTGGGAGTTAGAAGTGCTGGAGTTTGTTATCTAGTTGTTTGTGATGGAGAGAGTGGAATGGCTTGTTGGTAGAAGGAAAGTGTTTGTTGCTTTGAGAGTTTAGTGGTTTGGTGGTGAAAGGCATCGGTTGTGGTTTGTATCATTTAAGTGGTTTGTTTAGCTGAAAGGAAGTGGTTGTTCCTTGGTGCTAAGTGTTGATGTAGCTTGGTGGTTGAGTTTCCGAGTGCTGAAGTGGTTTAGCTTTTAAGTTGCTGTGAAGGGTTGTGTTTGTTCTTGGCAATCTTTGAAGAGTTCTGAAGCTGTTGTGTGTGTTTTGGTTCAGTGATGTTCTGGTAGTGCAAGTGTTCTGGTTAAGTATGTAGTGAAAGGGCTGTGAAAGATCGAAGGTTTTCGTTGGTTGTTTGAGTTCTTGTGAGCAGTGGTTGGCTAGTTGTGGTTAAGAAGTTCTGTTTGAAGTCTGTTGATGGTATGTGGAACGGCTGAAGGTTTCAAGTTGAGGTTGTGATGTGATTCTGGTTTTTGGTGCTGGTGAGCTGTTATGGTAATGTTTTTGATGGGTGTAAAGGATTGTCAGCCTCGTTAGAGAGTTTGTGTGAACAGTTGATGTTTAAGGATTTCTGCTTGTTGGGAAAATCTTTGGAAAAGGTTTGGGAATCGCAAGAGTTGTTGAGGTTGAGAGGTTGCCTAGTGGCTGAGTTGGTTTGGTTGTTGTCTTTGTGTAGACAAGTTTTGGAAGATGTGTATTACAGTGTTGTTTGCTGTAAGAGCTGAAGTTCCTCAGGTTGACGTTGGGTTTGTGTATTGTCTGGTTGTGTGGAAGGTTAAGTCGTGGTTACCTTTGAGAGTTTGGATTTGTGAATAGTGTATGGTGGAGGTTTTGTGTGGAATGTGATCAGTGGTGTTGGTTAAGGCTTTTGTGTTGCTTTGTGTGTTGCTTGAGAAGGTTCTGTTCTCTTTTCGCCGGTTGAAATTTCGAGGACGAAATTTCCTAAGAGGGGGAGAGTTGTAACGCCCCGGTTTTGGGCTCAGAAGTTTTGGCGTTGACCGGTTCGGTCAAAGTGCTGATCGAATATATAAGAGTGAATTTAGGAAAGCCTAGTTCGGGTTGCATTAAAAATATGGAAAAATATTCTAAAATCATATTTTAATATATAAAGGTGAACTGTGAAATCAATTTTGGAAAATGAGGTTCGGAAGGTTGACATTTTGGCTAGTGACCAAAATGTAATTTTTGAAAGTTGCGGGACAGTTTTATAAAGGATTGAAACTTTGAATCTTTAAGGAGCTATTATTCCAAAAAGGATTTCTCCAGATTTTTTCTAAGATATTTTAAGTCTAAAATCTGATTTTAAAGATTAAGAAAAGAGAGGGAAATCATTTTAACCAATTTCCAACTAATTTTCTATTTTCTCTCAAATTCTCTTTTCTCTCATTTTCTCTCTACCCAAACAAGATTCTCCAGATTTCTTTCTCTGATTTTGACATCTACATCTCTCATTTCAACTCTCATTTGATTCCTAATCATCTCATCATCAAAACCTCTCAATTTGCAAATTGTTTCATCAAGCATTTTGGCTCTAAAATGGAGAAATTCAAGTTTGGAGGTAAGAACGTCCTTCTCCTCTAAACTATCAGTTCTTTACTGAAATTCCTAAGTTCTCAATCCTTGATTCATGTTTTATTAAAGGCTTTTCAATTGAGATCTTGATTTTTGGCTAAAATGCAAGATTTGGTGATTTTGGTGAAAATTTCGTGTGATCTGTTTAAGCAGGGTTTTGAGGTGTGAAAATGATGTTAAATGAATGCTAAAATGATTAGAAGTTGAGGTTTAATCAATGCAATCCCGGATAGGCTGAATTTCCTAAGTTTGGCTTGAGTTTTTGGTTGTTTTTGGAGTGTAATTGGTGATCTGTTATACCTGGAGGTATAAGGACGTGGTTGTGATCATTTTGCATGTTATTTGATGTATAAAAATGGTTAGAAGTGATGGATCTTGGCTGGGTTAAGTTTTGGAAGTGTTTGGAGATGATTTCGGTTGTGTTTGGTAGCCAAATTGTTAGATTTGTGATGAGCAGCGAGTTGTGTTGATGTTGCTGGTGTTTTAATGCATAAGGATGCATTAATGTTCTGTTTTTGTGTGCTTGAAACAGGGGAGGTTGATCCTTGAGCCTTGGAGGTGTTTTCGGAAGGTTTCGGAAGCTTGGAAAGCTTGTTGGCTAGCTTTGTTTGGTAATCGGTGAGTGAAGTTGGGATTTCAGCTTTTGAAACATGGTTTGAAGGTTTTTGGGAGCTTAGTTTAAGTCTAAACAACTTTGCTAAGCTCAAGAGTAAGTGAAGAGGTTTTTGCTCTTGGATTGTGTATGATTTGGTTTTAAAATCAATTGTGGTTGATGATTGATGTGCATGTGTTATTGCATGGTTTAATTCTGTTTTGTAAGCATGTTTTAGCATGGTTTAATGCTGGTTTTGAAAGTCAATTGAAAAGGATGCTCAAGGTAAGAGATCCTTGGTTATGTTTATGGAAATTGTGATTTTGATGCATAGTGATGCATGTTGTTCATCGGCTTTGTATGATGCTTAAAAACAGTGAGTTGATGATGATTAATGATGATAATTGTACCTTTTGCATATTGTTTATGCATGTGAATCATTGAGCTAATGATGTGGTGGTTTTGCATTATGTGTATGCATGTGAATCATTGAGCTAATGATGTGATGACCTTGCATTGTGTTTATGCATGTGGAACATTGGATATTATGGTAAGATGGTTATGTTGGCAAGAGATGTGAATGGTTCTTGGTTCGTTGATCGGGTATAATTAGCCGGCTATAGGATTGGGTGCACCGTGAATAAAGTCGCCTTGAAGGCGGAGTGGTCAAGTGTGGACCGGTTAGACTCCCCTCAAGTATTCCTAACGAGAAGAGGTTATAGTGGAGGTTGTTGCCCACTCGAGGACCTAAGTTGTTAAGGTCATAATGGAGGTTGTTGCCCATTCGAGGACCTTGGTTAAGTAAAGGGTATAAGGTGGTTAAAAGTCCTTATGTGAGAACCTTGTACTTGTTAAGATCACAATGGCAGTGTTTAAGTCCATGTGTGGATCTTGTGTGTGATGTCCCGTACCTCGTTAGATGATGTCTACAACTATCAATCGGTTATGCAAAGGTTGTATGGTGGTTGAAAGTCCATACGGAAAAGACCTTGTGCATGTCAAGGGTGTATGGCGGATGGAAGTCCATACATGGTAACCTTGAGGAAAAGCTAAGGTTGTATGGTGTTTAAAAGTCCATGCATGGGAACCTTAGGTTGTTAAGGTCAAATGGAGGTTGATGCCCATTTGGAAGACCTTGGATTGGGTAGGGTGTAGGAAGCGTTGGGACACGCTTGTAATCCGCGTATCCGATCGAATCGATAAGTTGGAAAGTGAATGTGGTTGATCTCTTGGAAGCCAATGTAATGTTCTTGATCATGTGAAGCATGGGATTGCTTGAAATGATGCATGGTTGCATGTGAAGCATGGTATTGCTTGAAATGATGCATGGTTGCATGTGAAGCATGAGATGCTTGAATTAATGCATGTTTGCATGAGAAGCATGAGATGTTTGGTAAGATGCATTGTTGCATGAGATGTGTATGATGCTAGTGAAAGCATGTTACTTGTATGTTGAACAAGTGTTGATTATCATTTGATAAACGATGCATGAGAGCATGGATTACCTATGTTGCATTGAAGTCATGTATGACTTGTTGTTAAAGGCATGTGAATATGATGTTATGGTTTTATAGTGCATTGATTAAATGCATGAAATGGTTTAATTGAACTATGGTTTTAAATGGTTTCTTGCTTGATGTGGTTTTCAAGTTAAAGAAAGGTATGTTGTGGAAAGGATGTGTTTTCCATGGTTTTGTTTAAGCTTGGCATATGGTGTTTATGCATGTTTTGAGCTTGATGTTGCAAAGAGTTTTCGAACATGGTTTTGGAAAGCAAATCGGGTTGGTTTTAAAGTGTTTTAAAGACCCGCTGCATTGATGGTGTTTTGGTTTTGAGCATTCCTCACTAAGCATTATGTGCTTACGCTCCTTTTTGTCCATCAATGCAGATTCTTGAGGTTTGGGCAGCAAGGAGCAAGGGATTCAAGGTGGACTCCAATGGAGATGTATGTCTCGGTGAATAGCTATAGTTAATAAGGGCAATGGGGTAGAATCTCTTGGATTGTTGTTATTGTGATCGTATGTGTTGATCAAGAATGTTTAAGTACTGTTGTTAATGATGTTGAATCATGAATTGGTTTGATTGTGTTTGAATTGAAGGGTTTGTGCTTAAATGGTTGCTTGAGTAGGAAGCATGTCTATAGAATTGGGGCTTTTCATATGTGTTGATCATATGTTGAATTGTTGATGCAAGTATGTCTCTTTTATGTTGAATTGCATGTTGGCAAAGTTTGGTGGCTTTTGGAGCATGTTTGAATGATCAATTGTGTGTTTGAGTGAGCAAAATGCAACATTCTGGGCTAGGTGTTTCGGAACAGGCAACACCGTTTCGGAACGGGTGCCCTGCATAAACCCAGGCGTCCGAAACGGGTGTCACCGTTCCGAAACGGAAGGCATTCTGCCAGACCCCCGTTGCGGAACGCGTTGCGGAACGGCCCGTGTTTCGGAACGGCCTTGGCCTGTTTCGGAACGGGTGACCGTTGGGGGCTGACATGGGCGGTTAAATGTTTCAAAATGTTTGCATTTTGGTCCTGAATCTTGTTTGTGCAATTGTTTGAGTTCGGGATGTCCGTTTGAGCTGAAATTTGGCACAGAAGCATGAAACATGACTAATTTCAAGTTGGTAACTTAAAATCTGGTTAAGTCCTTAAAGTTTTCAGAAATTACAATTTGGTCCCTAAAGTTGTAATTTGTTCAATTGGGTCCCTGTTTGGTCTCTGATGTTTGTGATCTTTGAGCATGGTGTTTGTGTGATCACATCTAAGGTTAATGTGCATCTAGACAAGATTAAAAAGAAAAAAAAAGGGTCGTTAATCAAGGTTGACTTTCGGGTTGACTTTGGTTTTCCCCGTGTAATCTTCGTAGTTCGGGTCAACCGTCCAGACCAGGCTACGGGGGTTACAAAATGGGTTTGGATGATCCGTTTGTGATGCAATTTGACAAGGTGACATGTAATATGATTAATTTTGGATTGGTAACTCAAAAACCTATTTAGTTCTTATAATTCAGGAAATTTACGTTTTAGTTCCTAAAATACGGTTGTATGCAATTGGACCTCTAATTGAGTTTCGTTCGTTGTGTCACTTTCGCTAAACCAAATTGCTAATCATATAGGATAATAATGTGCATCTAGAAAAGATAAAAAAGGTCGTTAACCGAGGTTAACTTTAACGAGTTGACTTCGGTTTTCCCTGTGTAATCTTCTCGGTTCGGGTTGGGCGTCTAGGCCGGGCTAAGGGGGTTACATTTGTTGGTATCAGAGCAAGGTTTCGAAAGAATTGGGGATGTTGGTATGTGAAATTGGTATGTGTTGATGTGTGTTGATTGAAAAGCGTGATTTTTGTTGAATATCAGAGCTTATGCTATGCTTGATTTATGTGAATCGCGTGTGATATTAATGTGATTGTATGTTGAATATGGGATGTTGATGTGTGCTGATTTTGGATGATGGAAAACATGATGAGCATGATATGTTATTGTATGCTATGTTATGAGGGAAATCGGGGTGCCCATTGCCTTATTACACTGATTAAATGTTTTTGTGCATTTGGATCCTTGCTTGAGGCTGGCCTAAATGGTTTGTTTTGTTTATTTGATATGCCATGTTAAAATAGCACTATGGGTCCGAGGAGAGAGCTAAGGTCGAACACGATTATGCCTACGGCTGAGCAGGGCGACCAGGGTGAGCAAGGGACTGATGTCCCTCATGGTGGAAATCTACCTTCTCCGCCACCACCTGGAGGTGGGGAGCAGGTGCACCAACAGGAACATACTGGTCCGGGTTTGGGTGATTCTGCCCCACTAGTTCAGGCTATCACCGGGGCGTAGGAGCTGTTGAGTTCTTTGGTATGTCTCTTGAGGCGTCAGAAGCTTGGTTGGCGAGCACGATCCGTATTATGGATCAAATGGGATGCAACGATGTGCGCAAGCTTGGATGCGCAGTTTCTTTGCTGCAAGGCGATGCCTATAGCTGGTGGACGACTACCACTGCCGATATGGAACCCAATGAAGTAGATTGGGAGTATTTCAAGGGTGCCTTCAAGAGGAAGTATCTGGGGGTGAGATACTTGGATGAGAAGAAACGCGAGTTTATGTCGCTAGTTTAGGGAAACCTTTTTGTGGCTAAGTACGAGGTCCAGTTCGTACGTCTTAGCCAATATGCCCCTGAGCTGATACCTTGTGAGAGGCACCGTTGTGATCGCTTCCGATACAGGCTGGTACAGGAAGTCAAGACATATATATTGGTTGCGGATTACACCGATTTCGATGTGTTGGTGTGTCGAGCCAAAGACATTAAACAAAACTTGGGTTTGGCATCCCGAGGAGTTGGTTTTAGGTCTAGAAAAAGAGCATCCGAGTCTAGTTCCGGAGGTGGACGGAACAAGACGAGATAAGAGATATCAACCTTCTAGGAGAGGCAATGCTCAGCATGGTGCACCGGTTTAGGGAGATCGGATTAGAGCGGAACAGAACACGTACTGGACGTGTGGATCTCGGGGTCATCTGAGGCGAGATTGTCTTCAAGTGGCTAGAGAGGTTCAGGCTTCTGTGGTGGTAACAGGGAATTCATGTTGGAACTGTGGTTCATCGAACCACATGAGGCGAGAGTGTTATATGTTGGCTGGTGGAGGCCAAGGACGTGCACCTGCTGCGACTGCACCTCAGAGAGGTCATGGGCGCGGCCGAGGGAACTTTCAGAGGAGAGACGAGGGTCAGCGAGACATTGCACATGTGGTAGCAGTTCAGCCTGAGGGAGACGGTCCTTCAAGGGTCTATGCTCAGCTTGAGGAGCGCAATGATACAAATGTCATCGTAGGTACCTTTGTTCTTCAGTCTTTATCATTACTGGCTTTGATTGATTCCGGATCTACGTATTCTTATATCTTGAGTGAGCATGCGCATTTTCTTGATGTACTTGTTGAGTTGGTCAAAGTAGGAATGCAAGTGACTAGTTCTTTTGGTGAGACTGTAGTCACTAGGATGTTATTTAGAAGATGCCATTTATTGGTGCAAGGTCATGTTTTTCTTGTGGATTTGATGGAGTTACCCTTCTACGTTTCGATGCGATCCTTGGTATGAATTAGTTGACTGAGCATAGAGCGGTGGTTGACTTTGAAGTCAAGCGGATCACCTTAAAGCTGGCCGATGATTATGAAGTGGTGATAGTAGGCGAGAATGTGAAATTCTTGTCGAATGTGATTTCGGCTTTGGAAGCAGGCCCTATGCTGAGGATGGGCTGTGAGGCTTATCTTGCCTATGTAATGAATCTTGACACGAAGGATGTGCGTGTGTAGGAGTTGCCACCAAACAGAGAAGTTGAGTTTGGTATCGAGTTGTATGAAAATATGACTCCGGTGTACATTGCTCCTTATCGCATAGCACCTAAAGAGCTGAATGAGTTGAAAATGTAGTTGCAGGAGTTGTTGGATCGAGGGTTCATCCGGCCGAGTGTGTCACCTTGGGGTGCACCGGTCTTGTTTGTAAAGAAGAAAGATGGGACAATGCAGATGTGAATAGATTATCGGAAACTGAACAAGTTGACGATCAGGAACAAGTATCCCTTGCCTAGGATTGATGATCACTTTGATCAGTTTCGAGGAGCATCAGTGTTTTCTAAGATAGACTTGAGGTCAGGATATTACCAGTTGAAGGTGAAGGATGTAGATGTACCTAAGACATCTTTTTAGACAAGGTACGAGAATTACGAGTTCTTACTGATGCCGTTTGGTTTGACCAATGCACCTGGTGCTTTCATGGTCATGATGAATCGTGTGTTCCATGAGTTCTTGTATCAGTTTGTTGTGGTGTTCATCGATGATATCCTTGTGTATTCGTGTACCG
Organism: Hibiscus tridactylites; assembly: GCA_958450335.1. Lineage (NCBI taxonomy): Eukaryota > Viridiplantae > Streptophyta > Magnoliopsida > Malvales > Malvaceae > Hibiscus > Hibiscus tridactylites. The sequence goes on from OY288282.1 coordinate 24,666,585, forward strand.
AGGAGGATCATGATAGACACTTGAGAATCGTTTTGCAAGCGTTGTTGGAGAACCAATTGTATGCCAAGCTAAGTAAGCGTGAGTTTTGGCTTAAGGAGGTGGTCTTCCTAGGGCATGTTGTATCAGCTGAGGGTATTCGCGTTGATCCGTACAAAGTAGAGGCTGTGATGAGTTGGAAGGTACATAAGTTAGTGACAGAGGTACGAATTTTCCTTGGTTTAGCTGGGTATTACCGTAGGTTTGTCGAGGGTTTCTCAAAGATTGCTGCGCCATTGACCAAGTTGTTGCAGAAGAATGTTCGCTTTGAGTGGACCGATGCGAGGCAGCAAGCTTTTGAGAAGCTGAAGGAAGCTTTGATGCAAGCTCCTGTCCTGATTCAACCTGAGTCTGGTAAGGAGTTTCTGATCTATAGTGATGCGTCCATTGTTGGTTTGGGCTGCGTGTTGATGCAGGAACGTAAGGTGGTAGCCTATGCATCTAGATATTTGAAGGTGCATGAGCGTAACTACCCTACTCATGATATTGAGCTTGTGGCTATTGTGTTTGCTTTGAAGATCTGGAGGCATTACCTGTACGGCGAGAAGTGTGTTGTGTTCACAGATCATAAGAGTTTGAAGTATCTCATGTCTCATAAGGAGATGAATCTTAGGCAACGTCGCTGGGTGGAGTTGTTTAATGATTATGATCTGACGATCGAGTATCACCCGAGCAAGGCCAACGTTGTGGCCGATGCTTTGAGTACGAAAGTGGTCATGGAGTTGAGGGTGATGTTTGCTCGCTTGAGCATATCGCGTGATGGTGGTGTTATTGCTGAATTGCAAGTGAAACCATCTCTGATTCAGTCAATCAAGGATAAGCAGTTGCTTGATGATTCTCTTGTTTCGCATGTTCAGGACATTGCGGAGGGTAAGCCTTCGGATTTAAGTTTTAATAATGACAATGTTCTGTGCTTTGGAAGTCGAATAGTGGTGCTAGATTATGTTGAGTTGAAGGGCACTATTCTGACTGAAGCTCATAGTAGTCCTTTTGCTATGCACCCTGGTAGTATGAAGATGTTTCATGATTTGAAGGATGAGTACTACTAGTGGGGTTGAAAAAGGATGTGGTTGAGTTCGTTAGTAAGTGCATGGTGTGTCAGCGAGTGAAAGCTGAACATCAGGTTCCTTATGGGTTGTTGCAGCCTTTGAGAATTCCATAATGGAAGTGGGAAAGGATTACCATGGATTTTGTGTCTGGGTTGCCGTTGTCACCGTCAAAGAAAAATTCGGTTTGGGTGATTGTTGATCGGCTCACGAAGTGTGCACATTTCTTGCCTGTGCATACCACGTATACCTTGGATAAGTTGGTTGAGTTGTACATTGCTGAGATTGTGCGGTTGCACGCTGTGCTAAAGACTATAGTGTCGGATAGGGATCCAAGGTTTACAGCGCGATTTTGAGAATGTTTGCATCAAGCCTTGGGTACACGGTTGAATTTCAGTACTTCCTATCATCCTCAGACGGATGGACAGTCGGAACGTATGATCTAAGTGCTTGAGGATATGTTTAAGTGCTGCGTAATAGATTTCCAGGGTTCTTGGGAGAAACACTTGTTGTTGGTTGAGTTTGCGTATAACAATAGTTATGAGGCAAGTATTCAAATGGCTTCATACGAGGCATTGTATGGGAGAAGATGTTCGATGTATGGGGAATCGACTTCATAGGGCCATTCCCAGCCTCTTGTGGGAACTTATACATCCTACTGGCAGTAGACTACTTGTCAAAGTGGGTAGAAGTGATCGCCACTCAAAAGAACGATGCCAAGACTGTGCAAAGATTTCTTCACAAGAACATCTTCTCAAGGTTTGGCATCCCAAGGGCGATAATTAGCGATGAGGGGAGACATTTCGAAAATAGGGTAATTTTTGTTGCATTAAGGAAATATGGAGTGAAGCACCAAATTGCAACAGCGTACCACCCTCAAACCAATGGGCAGGCTGAGATATCAAACAGAGAAGTAAAGAACATACTAGAGAAGATTGTTAAACCCACTCAAAAGGATTGGTCTCTACATCTCAATGACACACTTTGGGCCTATAGAACAATGTTCAAGACACCATTGGGGATGTCACCCTATCGACTCATTTATGGGATAACCTGTCATTTACCTGTCGAGATAGAACACAAAGCGTATTGGGCTATCAAGGCAGTGAATATGGATTGGGATAAGGCAGGACAGAAAAGGCTACTGGACTTGAATGAGATTGAAGAAATTCGAGCAATGGCCTACGACAACGCCAAGATCTACAAGGATAAAACCAAGAAGTGGCACGACAGGAAACTGCTGCCATGACAGTTCTGCCCAAGGCAACGGGTGTTGTTGTTCAACTCTAGGTTGAAGCTTTTTCCAGGAAAGCTAAAATCTAGGTGGTCTGGTCCTTTCCAAGTTGTCCAAGTTTTCCCTCATGGTGCCATTACAATCAAATCAATGAAGGATGGACGCCAATTCAAGGTCAATGAACAGAGACTCAAGCATTATCAGGGGACTAAAGCCCCAAGGATGCAGGAAGTAGTTACTTTAGGAGATGCCCCTCACTGCATCCCTAATTTAACTTTATTTTATTTTATTTTATTTTATTTATTTATTAGGAATTAATATTTTTATTTATTTATTTATTTATTTTTAGGAAATAAGATTTTAATTCAGTTTATGTATTTAATTATTTTTAGGAAATAAAGGATGCAAAGTAAAGAGGAGGAATGAACTAGCCCACCGTATTCACAACAACCCAAAAAGCCCAACGGACAAGCCTGTCGTCACAGCCTGTCACCAGCTGTCGCGACAGACGTGGAAAAGACAGCTTATCACGGAGCTGTCGCGACAGACACGCAAACGCGTAACAGACGCACAGCAAACACGGAAATGCATGACAGACACGTCAGAAACCGCGTAACAGGTGGCCCCGTCAGAAAAACCCCGTTCTATATAGACCCATACTCCCTTTTCATTTTTCATCTCATTTTCATTCTCTCAACTTGCTTCCCAGATTTTAGATCTTAGAAAACTTCTTTTTATTTTGCTACAGTCCCTTGCAATGGCCACCAGATCAACCCGACGTAGTGCTCCCTCCACCTCTACCACGGCAGTGTCAACACCCAGCCACAGCGGAATACCCAACCGCTTCGCATCCACAGACTCAGCAAAGAGGTACTATGGGTCATTCCAGAAGAGAGAAATGTGGGAAGAAAGAGGGTTCATTTATACCCAAAAGACAGGAGAACTAGGGCTTGAAAGCTTCATCGCCAGTAAGATACTCGCACTTAAGTGGCAGATGTTTGCTGCCCAACCAGAAGAGATGAACATCACCCTAGTTCGAGAATTCTACAATGCCATCCCCGACAAGGATGCCACGACAATTACTGTCAAAGGCAAAGAGATCTCCCTCGAACCGGCATACATCAACATGTTGTATGGGCTTTATGTGGGCAAGAAGGAAGACGCCCATCAGAAGTTCGTGAATAGTCTATCGCCAGCAGACTATGATGTTGTCATGGCATAACTGATAGAAGAGGGCACCCAGTGGAACGAGGACCCCAAGCATTGATGGACCGTACGAAGGACCCAGCTCACACCACAAGCCAAGTTGTGGAACCATTTCGTAAAGAAGCGCCTCATGCCTACCTCACACAATACCACGGTGGATCGGTAGAGATTAGCCCTCGTACACTTTATCCTCAACGAGAGGCAAATCAATGTCGGCAGATACATACGAGACAGCATCATCGAATGTGCCTCCAACCAACATGTCCCTTACTCTTCCCCTATCTGATCACCACTCTCTGCCGGGGCAACAATGTGCCAAAAATCAATGATGATGTCAAGGTCTGAGGGAAAGGATGGACGCAGCAGAATCTCTACAGTTTGATGGAATTAAAAGCTGCCACTCCTCTGTCGTACGTAGACCCTACTGCCACGACAGAAGGAACGACACACCCTGACCCCCCAAACCTGCCACCGTAGAACCGGAGCAGACAACGGCAGCACCACCGGTGGACACTTCCAGCCAAATCCTTAAGATGCTGCAAAAGATGGAAGAACGGTAACTCGGCCTCATGGGTTTTATGAGAGATTTCACTGTTGTAACGGTAAATTTTATTAAGAATGATTTAAATTTTACCAATGTGCAATTTCCCTCCTTCCCAGATTCTCTCTTTGCCACACCCACACCTGCTGCGAGCCCAGAACCCCCACTACTGCCTCCACTTCACCAACTGCCACGATAGGAGATGGCGGCAGAAAATCTGCCACTCGTCGAGGTGAGAAAAGGAAGGACCCCCTACCGGAGATCGACCCAAAATATTTTGAAGGTTCTCCTCTTCCTCTGTCTGGTATGATTCTGATTCGGAGCCATCCGTCGTCTGAGACATCTCCAAAGACTTCCCCCCGATAAAGAGGAAGAAGCTGAACGAGACTGTCGAAGGACCCTACCACGATAGATCAGACATCAACAGCAACGATGATGAACTTGAGGTCCTGGACCAGCCCCCACACATCTCACCTACCAGAGTCCAGCCGCCTCGAGAGGACAAGAAGAAGATAACCTCTCCATCTCCCAGCAACCAGCCAACCCCTGCCGTCAAGGTCACTGCACTCCGGCAGCTCCTCGTCAGCAGCAACAGTGACGATAGCTCATCAACTTAAGTGTGTTTACTTATATATCTGTTGTCTTCGATGTTATTTTCTGTTTTTTATTTTAAATTATTGTCATGCATTGAAGGCAATGCAACCTTTGAGTTTGGGGTGGGCATTCTTCCATTAATTAACTTGTTAAGTTGTGTCTTTAATCTTCGTCTCATTTTAAGTTTAAGTTTATTTTTGTGTCAAAAAAATGAAAATAAAAACAATACTTTGGCTTAAGTCTTTGAACTGAACTTACCTGCCGCGACATTCTCTGTAGTGACAGTGCCTCTAGGATGTTTTAGGAACTATTTAGAGCCTTACTGTAGTTCTGAACTTTAGAACACCCTTTGTGACTTTTATGCTGTCTAGATTTCGGTACTGAACTAGAATAGGAAGGTTTACCCACTTGAGTTGCCCCTAGAGGTGCCCAACACTGGCTCTAGGAAAGGAATAAAAGAAAAGAAAAAAATTTAGGCTCACTTACCCCCAAAACTGCCTTACAATGACTCTAGGAATAAGTTTTAGTTTAAGTCATAAAAAACTAAAGAAGCCTAAAAATTGCCTCGAGAAAAGATGAAGTCGAGTCTAAACCAGAAAAAACTAAAAGAGCCTAAGAATTGCCTCCATAAAAATGAAATTGGCATAAAACTCAAGTTTTTAGCATAACTATTCTTGTAAGCTAAAGGAGTCTAGGCACATATTTGTTCACAAAACCTGCACACACTTCATAAGAACTATAGCATTGTTCCGGATAAATCTAGAAACACCCGACAAGGTACTGCTCTTGATAGTGAATGTGTGGTAGGTAATGAAAGTTCACTGAATTAAGTCAAGCCAAAAAGTTTTTACTTTTATTTAGGTTGTAGTTGCTTGAGGACAAGGAAGGACTTGAGTTTGGGGGTGTGTTAAGTGCATAAAAGTTCTTCATAAATTCCACAAATTATATTTTTTGGGATGTAGTGGAAGAAGGTCCTTACATTTCGGTCAAAAGAATCGATGAAGGAAGACTAGTCCTGAAAGTGAAGTCAGAGATGACTGAGGAAGATAGACGAAGGATGCAAGTCAACGACAAAGCTCTACACATTATATTTTATGCACTTGGTCCAGATATCTACTCGAAGGTTCCATCCATCGAAAGTGCAAAGGAAGTGTGCGACACTTTAGAGACTACTTATGAAGGTACTAGTGACGTGAAAGAGACGAAGATCGGGTTGTTAAATTTGAGCTATGAAAATTTCAAGATGGACCCCGATGAGAGCGTCTTAAAGATGTTTGATCAATTTTCGATCATCATCAATGGTCTTAAAGGATTCAATGAAGTAATTCCCGAAGATCATTGAAGCTTCTATACTCTATCTCGGAGTCTTGGGATGGTAAAAGAACAACCATCATTGAAGCTAAGAATTTGAAGACTTTGAAGCTTGATGAGCTCGTTGGTTCTCTCCTTACTCATGAGATTATGAAACAGGGAAGAGAAGAAGAAAATAAGAAGGAAGAGAGAAGATTAGAGAAGCATGAGGTGGAAAAGAAGAAGAAGCTATGAGTAGCTCTCAAAACATCTCTACAAGAGGAGAGCTCTTCTAGTGAGGAGGAAGACTTTAGGAGTTGGCTATGGTAGCCAAACGATTCTCACGATTCATGAAGTCCAATTGAGGGAGAAAATTTCAAAGAAAGATGGACTTCAAGAACAAAAGAAAAGAAGAAGAAAGAGATTTGATTATTTTCTTTAAGTGCAAGAAGCCGGGTCACACACGTTCCGATTCCCCTCAACTCAAGAAGAAGGGCTTTGAGAAGAAGTAGAAGCTCAAAGCTAAACTTGCTACTTGGAGTGATGAGGAGTCATCCAAAGATGAGGAACATGAAGTGGCCAACCTTTGCCTCATGGCTCTTGAGGAGGATTCGATGGTAACCTCTAACTCATCTTGCTTTGATTTTACTTTTGATGAATTGCATGATGCATATGATGAGTTACAAGAGGTATATGATGAGTTAGTAGATAAGTATAAGGAGTCCGCTTTGAAAAATAAAAAGGTCATTTCAGATTTAAAAGCTCAAAACGATTTACTCTTGAAAGCGAACTGTGATTTTGAGAAAAAAGTTTCAAGCTTACAAGATGGTTTAAAATTCTTTGAACAAGAAAACATTGATTTAAATAACATTTTTCTCAATGTAATGATTAGCACCAAAAGTTGGTGATTGGGCTTAGTGAGCTCAAAAATTCTTTCAAAAATGTTGGTTCTTCAAAATTAAAAAAAAAATGAATCTTAAAAAATCAATTTTGTAAAAAGAATGAATTTTAACTACAAACAATGTGGCTCATATAGGAATAAAAGAACTAAAAAGATTAGAAGTGTATGGGTTCCTAAGGAACTTGTAAAATCTAATAATATCATTGCCATGTCACCTTGGATTCCTAAGGGAACCAAGCTTTGGGAGCTAACACTCATGGACCCAAAATGATTTGGGTACCAAAAATCAAAGTTGAACTCTTTGTTTGTAGGTGTTGAGTGCATAAAAGTTCTATATTTTACCCCTCTTTTACCCATATATTTTGCTGCACTCAAGCATAATTCATTGCATTTAGGATAGATTTTTGCATATACATCACAATTAGATAAAATGGCACAGTTGCTGCTGATTTTGGTTACTTTTGCAGGTATCTGCTGCGGCAGACCCACGGCAGCAAAGGAGCAGAGGTGGATTGCAGAGCTGGAGTCGACAAGCAAAGGCTGTCGTGTCATTTTTCGTGCCAGCCATGGCGATAGTAGAATGCTGAGGTGGAAAAGTGAAGTAGAGCTCGACAGATAGAGGATATCAAGACGGTCTATCATGAACCACTCCCATATTTTTCTGAGCCCTGAGGCAGAATGAAGGTCAAGCCCAAAGTTCAAGGAAGAAACTCAAGGCAAGAAAAGAGGACGAATTCAAGGCATCTACTCAGAAGATTTAGTCTTTAATAGAGTTGCACTTTAATTCAAAACTATATTCTTGCCATATTAGAAAACTTGAACCCAAGGCATATATGAAGGCATGTAATTCGACCTAGGGAAGGATATCCCATTCCTAGCCGTCTTCCCCTAAACCCTTGTCATTTTCCCTTCTCCATCATGTTCTGAACTCCCCTTAAGGCTACGGGTTGATTCTGTAAAAGTAGTTGCAAGGATTGTATTGTTTTAGGAATTTTCTGTCAAGTAATAAAAGCTTGAAGTTTATTTACTCTGGTTTTTCATATCTCGTAAGAGCATCGGGAGAGCATTGTGAGGTTATCCATTTGTTTGATATCGGGAGAGTCGGGTATACGAAAAGAGTAAATATGTGTTTTCCGGTTTATGGTAAAACCATCTTGGCTTAAGGATAAGTACAAGGTTAAGTGGCTAAAGAAGAATTCAACAACATTGGTGTTCACCCTTTGATTCACACCGAGAGGTATCATCCAAGAAGTGTTCATCAACAGAACTTAGGCCTAGTGATATGACAAGTCATAGTAGGGATTATTGCCAAGCTTGAAGTACAGAGTTTTTGATCGTTGCTGCGACACCAACAGGCCTCTGCCGCGACAGGTGCTTCCGCGATAGGAACGACGACAGAAGACATAAGTTTATCTAACAGTGCAACACCTGCACTATTGAGCAATTCAATACCGACCTATTCCATAAATCTAATTCCTTTATCTCTCAGTTTAGCTTTTACTCAAGATTATTCCAACATTCAATTAAACTATTTTCTTTCTCTTCTGTAGAATTTCAAGGATATAGTTATTTCCAGTCCTTGTGGAGACGATATCCGATACTCGAAGTATCACTTTACTACTTGCGTCATGTACACTTGCACTCTTTGCGATAAGACTCTTTTACACGCAACAGTAGAGGGCGTTGCTACAAGGCCAAAGCACAAAGTAAAAAATCGTGGTACCTTGATAGTGGATGCTCAAGGCACATGAATGGAGACAAGAGTCGATTCATGGAATTAAAGCAAAAAAGTGGAGGAGTAGTAAGATTTGGTGACAACTCCAAAGGCCACATTAAAGGTATTGGCTCAATAGGTAATCACTCTTCTATACTTATTGAAAGTGTTTTGTATGTCAATGGCCTAAAACATAGCTTATTGAGCATTAGTCAATTGTGTGATAAAGGATTTAATGTAATGTTTGATGTAAATGGGTGTAGAATTTTTGACATTAAATCTAACAAAAAAATGGTCATTGGTCATCGTATAAGTAATATAGGTGCATCTAGATGACATTCATACATCCTATGCATGCTTAGTTGCACAAAATGAAAATGATTCATGGTTATGGCATAGGAAACTAGGACATGCTAGCATTAGCGTTTTGGAAAAATTAGTTTCCCTTAATCTAGTTAGAGGCCTACCTAAGCTCAAGTTCACATTAGATAAAATTTGTGATGCATGTGCTAAAGGTAAACAACATAGAGCCTCGTTTAAGTCCATTAATGATGTTTCTACAAGTAGGTGTTTGCAATTGATCCATATGGATCTCATTGGGCCAATTAGGACTACTAGCTTGGGTGGAAAATCATATGCTTTTGTGCTTGTTGATGATTACTCTAGATATACTTGGGGTTCTCTTTTTAAGCACCAAGGATGAGGCTTTAGAAAACTTCATCAAATTTTCAAAAATAAGCCAAAATGATCTTGAACTTAAAATTTCACATATTAGAAGTGATCATGGAACCGAATTTCAAAATATGAGTTTTGATGATTTTTGTAATGAAAATGGGATTAGCCATAATTTTTTGGCTGCTCGAACTCCTCAAAAAATGGGGTAGTTGAGAAGAAAAATAGAACTTTAGAAGAAATAGCTAGGATTATGCTTTGTGAAAACAATTTACCTAAGTATTTTTGGGCGGAAGCCACTAACACCGCTTGCTATAATATAAACCGAGTAATGATTAGGCTTATTTTGAAGAAAACTCCTTATCAGATTTTAAAATCTAAAAAGCCAAACATTAGTTATTTTCATCATTTTGGTTGCAAGTGTTTTGTTTTAAACAATGGAAAATATAATTTAGGTAAATTTGATGCAAAAAGTGATGAATCAATTTTTCTAGGTTACTCTTAAAACTCTAAAGCCTATCGTGTGTTTAGCAAAAGAACTTTAGTTGGAGAGGAATCTATTCATGTGGTTTTTGATGATAACCTCCTTTCGAGGAAGGATTCTTGTGATGATGATGATGTAGGGATCATTGAAGCCAATGATGGTGGAGAATAATGAAAGGTGAATGAGATTTCAACCAAAGAGGAAGAGGCACAAGAACCGTCTCTAGAAGCATTGCAAGCCATGTCTCTTGAGGAAAAGGAAGTGAGCTACCCAAGGGAGTAAAACTATGTCAAGGGTGGTGAGATCTTGGGTGATCAATCCAAGGGGGTAACTACTCGCTCTTCTCTTAAAATGCTTAATCATGTTGCATTTATCTCATGCATTGAGCATACGAATGTTAAAGAAACATTAAAAGATGACTTTTGGATTATGACCATGCAAGATGAATTAAATCAATTTGAGAGAAGTAAAGTGTGGACATTAGTTGATAGGCCTAGAAATAAATCTACTATATGAACTAAATGGGTCTTTAGAAACAAACTAGATGAGAGTGGTAACATAGTGAGAAACAAGGCTAGGCTTGTTTCTCGAGGTTACACCCAAGAAGAGGGAATTGAATTTGATGAAACATATGCACCCGTAGCTAGAATTGAAGCAATTAGGATGCTACTTGCATTTGCATGTTATTATGATTTTAATCTTTTTCAAATGCATGCCAAAAGTGCGTTTTTAAATGGTTTTATAAACAAAGAAGTGTATGTGGAACAACCACCGTGTTTTGAAGATCCCATTTTTCCAAACCATGTCTTTAGATTGTCAAAAGCTTTATATGGTTTAAAAAAAGCTCCTAGAGCTTGGATGAAAGACTATCAAGTTTTCTTGTTGGAAAAGGTTTTGAAAAAGGAAAGGTGGACACAACATTTTTTTTATTAAAAACAATGGCAAAGATATCTTAGTAGTTCAAATTTATGTTGATGATATTATATTTGGTTCTACTAATGAATTGCTTTGTCAAGATTTTTCTAAGTTGATGCAAGTTGAATTTGAAATGAGCATGATGGGGGAGCTCTCATTTTTCTTGAGACTCCAAATCAAACAAATGAAGGATGGCATCTTCATCAATCAAGCTAAGTACATCAAAGATATGCTCAAGAAGTTTGGCTTGGAGCAAGCAAAGCCTCAAGCTACACCAATGAGCTCATCTACCAAGCTTGAAAAAGATTAATGAGGTAAGTGTGTTGACTCTTAGCTTTATCGCTCTATGATTGGATCTATGTTTTACCTTACCGCAAGTAGAACATATATATTGTTTAGTGTTTACTTGTGTGCTAGGTTCCAAGCCAATCCTAGAGAGTCTCACCTTATAGCCGTTAAAAGGATCTTTGGGTACCTTAGAGATACTCTTTGTCTAGGTCTTTGGTACCCTAGAGACTCAACCTTTAACCTTCATGCTTATTCGGATGCGGATTACGTGTGTATCGAAACGGGTCACCCAGTTTCGATACGAGTACCTGAAAAGAACACAAAGGGACCAAGGTGTTTCGAAACGCCCCAAAGAGTTTCGAAATGTTTTGGTTCTGCCAATAAATGTATCGAAACTGCCCCTATGCATTTAGATACAGGCAATCTCTTGGGCTTCGATACGGTCACATCTGTATCAAAACGGTCAGATGGTTTCAGAATGTTCGTAGACGTTTTTGTACGCTTATTTTGAAACGCGTATCCGAAAAGCCTATTTTAAAAGGTTTTAAATGTTCAAGTTCACTTTTTATCAAACTCTTACAAACCCTAAAAACCCTAAAACGATTTCCTCTTGAAAAAACATCCAAACCTTCTTTTTTTCATCAAATCTTGAGGGCTTTTACTCCCAAACGAAAGTCTAAGCAAACTTTAACAAATTGGTACAATTTCATCCATCAATTCTTCCAAAATGTCTATTTTAAGGTATTTTCTATCTTTTTTTCTTTTTCTTTCGATTTCGTTCGAATCATAGGTTAAAAAATTATATTTTTGTATAGAATATATGTTTATATCATGGGTTTTGAAAAAAAAATTAATTTTTCAAAATCTCAAAAAAAATTATTCGAATATATTTTTAATCGTATTTTTAACACTGTTTTTCAAATTTGTTTTCTTTAAAAAAATTTATATATGTATATACTTTCAAAGTGTTTTTAAAACCTTAATGGGATTTTTATTGGATTGAATTAAGATTTAAATGCATACACTCAACATTTCTTGCTTGCTTTATTTTTAGGTATTTTTAAATGGAATCTAAGAAACTAAAGACTCAAGGGGTTAAAGGTTCGAGCCAAGACGACATCCATGCAAACGTTACCCTTCTCTTTTCAAAAAGTCTTAGGAATCAAGATGCTAGGAGTCGTTTCCAAATCATTCATGGTACCATTGTTCGAAGAGAACGAGTTGTAGATATGGATTTCCTTGATTCCGATCATTTTCTCTTCTGATATCTACATCTCTTGCAAGAATGGAGTTTGTTAGCCTTCTTGAGCATTCCCGGCGTTGTCTACAAGAACATGGCCTTGCTCTTTTAATCAAATGTTGTTCTCATCAACAATGAGGATCATTCCGAGGTCATGGCCATTGAGTCTTACATTTTGGGCAAGAAGATTCGTGTTGATCCATCCGTCTTAGTGAACATCCTTGGGATAAAAGATGAAGGTACTAAGGATGAAAATCACTTTGGAGCTCATACTGAATCGGTTCTTACCTTAGATTCCCATGACCGTTTCTTACATTTGACGATCTCATGGTTCATTCACCCATCCGGATGTAAATTTGCCCACATCCGCCAAGTCGATCATTTTTAGCTCGAGTGTTTTAGCCAAGCACAACAACCGAACTTAGTGAAAATCATGTTCGCCGAGATGGTCCATCAAGTGAAGATTCGTACAACTGACTTACTCACATCCTTCACTTATGGCACAGTTTTGAGCTACATTTTTTTCGCCTCAGCCTTGATTGTTCCTATGATTCTCCGAAACCCCAAAAGTAAAAGATTGGTGATTCTTCTCTTGTGAGATCCAGGTTTCGCTACACTCTTGGTCATCGGGTTCGTGTTGATAGGAGATGTAACGACCCAATTTTGGGCTTAGAAGTTTAGGGTCTGAACCGGACCGGTTTGATTTTCGGTTCGAATATAAAAGGTGGTTTTAGGAAAAACCTAGTTCGGGATGCTTTAAAAATATGGGAAAATATCTAAAAATCCTTTTTTAATATATATAAGAGAGTGGTGAAATCAATTTTACAAAATAAGGTTTGGAAGTGTGACATTTCGAAATAGTGACTAAAATGTAATTTTTGAAAAGTTCAGTGGTGACTGTTTTGTAAGGATTGAAACTTTGAATCTTTAAGGAGCTAATTTACCCAACAAAGGATTTCTCCAGATTTTTCTTAGATTTAATGATTTTATTAATGTTTAATTAATTAAAGGAAAAGTGGAAAATGATACTTTAGATTTTCATAACTAACTTTCTTAAAAACTTTTTCATCTCATTTTCTATCAAAATTCCCTCAGCCAAACACATTTCTACAGCAACATTTCTTCTAATTTTCACACTAAATGATGAGGTTTCAATCATCAATTGATTCCTAATCCTTTCTACATCAAATCCTCTTGATTTGCTTATTGAATTTTCAAGGATTTTGGCTCTAATCAAGGAGAAATCTACATTTAGAGGTAATGATGTTCTTCTCCTCTAAATACTCAGTTCTTTACTGAAATTCCTAAGTTCTCAATCCTTAATTAAAGTTTTATAAAAGGTTTTAATGATATGAACTTGATTTTGGCTTAAAACTCAAGATTTGGAAGAAATCTTGAAGAAATTCGTGGTGATTGTTTGGGCTCTGTTTTGAGATGGATTTTAAATGTATTTTTAATGTTTAATAATGTGTAATTGAGGTTTAGTCAATGCAATCCCGAATAGGTTGAATTTCCTAAGTTTTTGCTTATGAAAATGGTGGTTTTTCGGGTGATCTTGGTGTTCTGTTATAGCTGGAGGTATAAGGACGAGTTTAGGTTCTTTCTGGATGTTAATTGATGTTTAAGAATGTTTAGAAGTGATGGATCTTGGCTGGGTAATGTTGTGGAAGAGTTTGGAAGTGATTTCGGTTGTGTTTGGTAGCCGAAATGTTAGTTTTGGTGAGAGCGGCGAGTTTAGGTGTAATGGATGAAGATTTCAATGCATGATGATGCATTAATCATCTGCTTTGATGTGTTTAAAATAGGGGAGGCATCTTCGATACTTGTGGTGTTGATCCGGAGGCTTGATCGGCGTTTCGACAAGCTTGCGAAACGGAATTGGTGAGTGAAGTTGGGATTTCCAGCTTTGTAATGAATGTTTGAAGGTTTGGGAGCTTAGTTTAAGTCTAAGCAACTTAAATAAGCTCAAGAGTAAGTTTTCGGAAAACTCTTTCTCTCGGATGAACCATGAGATGGTTGGAAGCATTGTAGTTAATTTGCATGTTTAAATTCTATTTTGGAAGCTTGTTCTAGCATGATTAATGCTGGTTTTGAAAGCCATGTGTTGAAGGATGCTCAAGGTAAGAGATCCTTTGTTTGATATTAGTAAATGTGGTTTTGATGCATAGTGATGCATGATGGTTTAATGGCTTTGATTAATGCTTTAAAACAGTGAATTATTGATGATAATGATGTACATTGGCAAGTGATGTGTGGTTTTAAAGTACTTGAATCGGATATAGTCAGCCGGCTATAGGATTGGGTGCACCGTGAATAAAGTCGCCTTGGATGTTGAGGGGTTGTAATTGTACCGTAGACTCCATCCAAGTACACTAACGAGATGTTTAAGATCACAATGGTGGTTAAAAGTCCATGTGTGGATCTTGTGTTGTGTGTCACGTGTTCTCATTAGTGATGTTATACAACTACCGATGAGTGATGTGGAGGGGTTGTGATTGTATCATTAAACTCCATCACAGGTGTTGAGGGGTTGTGATTGTACCGGTAAACTCCACCTTGTGTGTTCGGTAGTGTGTATGACGCGTATGGGACAACGCTTGTAATCCGCGTATCCGATTGTGTTTTATGTTGTAAAAGGTTATGGTTTATCACTTGGATGCCAATATGACATGTTGATGTTAATGAAGCATGAGATGCTTGATGTGTATGCAATATTGCATGAGAAATGATGTTTATGTGTTAAAAGGCTTTGCGAAAAGTGTTTTTATAAAATGCATTATTGTGTTGTTTCTTTAGAGCATGCCTCACTAAGCATTTGTGCTTACGCTCTCTCTATTGAACCAATAATGCAGATAATTGAGGTGTTTGAGGGCATCAATGAGGCTAAGAATCCAAGGGAAAGCTAAGCTTATGTATGGTGACTTTTTCACAACATTATTAGTTTTTGATATTTTGCAATGGGAACCTAGGATGTGTTTTTGGGAGATGTTTTGGACTCCCTAGTTATGGCATGACGCCTTAAATGTTTTGGACTTGTAAATGGCTATTTTGGTGCTTGCTTTGATGCTTTAATGGTTGTTTGGCTTTGTTAAAAGGATGCATGCCTTTAGATTTGTGGATTTCCCTAATTGATGCCATGAATGTGTTTTAATGTTGCAAACATGTACCTTATATGCATAATGACTTGTTGGCATGATTAGGAAGTCATTAGGATGTGTTTGAGGGGATAAATGTATGCTAAACCAGCAAATTCTGCACTTTCTGGGCAATCTGTATCGGAACGGGCACTAGCGTTTCGAAACAGGGGCATGTAATGGCCTTCGTGTATCGAAACGGGTAGAGGCCGTTCCGAAACGAATTGGCCACTGACAGGCCCTGTTTCGATACAGGTCTCGAAACAAACCTGCATTTCGGAACGGTCAACCCCGTTCCGAAACAGTTGACCGTTAGGCATTGATTTGAATGATTTTATGGTTTGCAAGCTTTACGTTTTAGTCCTGAAAATCGTTTTTGCAATTGCATGAGTTTGAGATGTCCGATTGAGGTGAAATTTGACAGGGAAGTATGTAATATGACTAATTTGATTTTGGTAACTTAAAAGTCAGTTAAGTTCTCCATCTTTCCAGAAATTACAACTTAGTCCCTAACTTTGTATGTTGTGTAATTGAGTCCCCTGTTGCTTTTCGATCGCTGTGCTTTTCAAGTATGTTTTTCTCAAGGGTACACTTAGGGTTATTGTGCATCTAGACAAGATTAAAAAGAAAAAAAAGGTCATTAATCATGGTTGACTTTCAGGTTGACTTTGGTTTTCCTCGTGTAATCTTCGTAGTTCGGGTCAACCGTCTAGGCCGGGCTAAGGGGGCTACATTTGGTGGTATCAGAGCTGAGTTCTCAAGTAATCGGGAATGGTTATGTGGGTGATGTATGCATGATTGCATTATATGCCTTTTAAATGAAGTTTGATGTGTGAATTGTAAAGTATGTTACAATTGTGATGTTATGCTGTGTTGAAGCATGTTAGAGGAACCCATTGCCATATCAGAACTAATGGAATGAATTGTTTTTGAAAAATGAGCTTGAGTGCTTGGATTACTTACCTTGTTGAGCCTAATTATGTTTATTGCATTTGTGTTAGTGCATTATTTTAGTGAATGAGACCTCGTAGAGAGATGAGAATTAATACGCGAGCTATGGCTCAGAACGAGAATGAGAACAATGCTGATAATGTTGTGGATATACCTCCTCCTCCTGGTGGTGGACCGCCCGGTGGTGGTGGTGCTGGAGGTGATGGAGCTGGTGTTGGTACTGGTGCTAGGGTCGCTGGACCTGAAGCTGGAGCTCACAGAGCTGGACATCAGGGTGATGCGAATGCGAGATTACCTTTGGAACGTTTGCGTTGTCTCGGAGAGACTGAGTTCAGAGGTTTGTCTGCTGAGGGTTCCGAATCTTGGTTGGAAAGTACCAAGAGGATATTGGGACAAATGAACTACAATGATGTGCAGAAGTGTTGGGCGTGTTGATCGCGTGGTCATTTGAGGCGTGATTGTCCTTGGGCAGCGAGAGAGGTGTAGGCTCCTGTGGCAGTGACTGGTAATTCGTGCTGGAATTGTGGTTCGACAGACCACATGAGGAGGGAGTGTCCTTTGTTGGCTGGTGGTGGTCAGTGACGTGCTCCTAGTGTTGTTGCACCACATAGAGGTCGTGGGGGCGGTCGTGGTAACTTCCAGCGTAGAGACGATGGTAGAAGGAATGTGGCACATGTGGTGGTTGTCCAACCTGAGGGTGGAGGCCATGATCAAGTGTATGCTCAGTGAGATGGGAGGAATGACACGAATGTGATCGCATGTACCTTAACTTTTCAATCCTTGTCATTACATTCCTTGATTGATTCTGGATCTACACACTCATACATATTGCGTGAACATGCTCAATTGCTTGGTTTGCCTGTAACTAGTTCTTTTGGTGAGACCGTTGTGACACATAAGTTGTATAGAAGATGTCCCTTGGTTGTGCAAAATCATGTTTTTCATGTTGATCTCATAGAATTTCCATTCTATGGTTTCGATGTAATCCTTGGTATGGATTGGCTTGTTGAACATCGGGTTGTGGTGGATTTTGAGAACAAGCGAGTTTCGTTGAAGCTTGCTGATGATTATGAGGTAGTGGTGGTTGGTGAGAATGTGAAGTTTCTTGCCAATGTGGTGTCTACATTTGAGGCGAGCCGAATGCTAAGGCAAGGTTGTGAAGCCTTCCTAGCCTTTGTGATGAATCCTAGCTCTAAGGAGTTGCGAGTGCAAGACATCAGGACCGTGCGAGAGTTTCCTGGTGTGTTTCCGGAGGAGTTACCTGGATTGCCTCCTAATCGAGAGGAGGAGTTTGGAATTGAGCTGTATGAAAACACAACTCCAGTGTCCATTACACCTTATCGAATGACACCTAAGGAGTTGAAGGAGCTGAAAACGCAACATCAGGAGTTGCTTGGTCGTGGTTTCATTCGGCCGAGTGTGTCACCTTGGGGTGCACCGGTCTTGTTTGTGAAGAAAAAGGATGGCACTATGAGAATGTGTATCGATTATCGTCAGCTGAACAAGTTGACTATCAAGAGTCGGTATCCATTGCCGAGGATTGATGATCTTTTTGATCAATTTCGGGGAGCGGCTGTGTTCTCTAAGATTGACTTAAGGTCAGGGTATTACCAGTTGAATGTGAAGGATGTGGATGTGCCAAAGATAGCCTTCAGAACGATGTATGGGCATTATGAGTTCCTTGTGATGTCGTTTGGTTTGACGAATGCTCCTGCAGCTTTTATGGACATGATTAATAGAGTGTTCCATGAATTTTTGGACAAGTTTGTTGTGGTGTTCATTGATGATATCCTCGTGTACTCTCGTACTGAGGAGGAGTATGAGGGACATTTGAGGATTGTGTTGCAGGCTCTGTTGAAGAACAAGCTTTATGCTAAGCTAAGCAAGTGTGAGTTATGGCTCAGGGAAGTTGTGTTCCTTGGTCATGTGGTTTCTGCTGAGGGGATTCGTGTTGATCCTCAGAAGATTGAGGCAGTGATGAATTAGAAGCCTCCTAAGTCTGTTCATGAAGTCCGTAGTTTCCTTGGTTTGGCAGGATATTACCGGAGGTTCGTGGATGGATTTTCAAAGATTGTTGCACCTTTGACGAAGTTGTTGCAGAAGGATGTCAAGTATGAGTGGACGGAAGCGAGACATCAGGCTTTTGAAAAGCTGAAGGCAGCTTTGACGCAAGCTCCTATCTTGATTCAACCTAAATTAGGGAAAGAGTTTGTGGTGTATAGTGACGCATCCTACGTTGGTTTGGGTTGTGTGTTGATGCAAGAGGGTAAGGTGGTGGCTTATGCATCGCGACAGTTGAAGGTGCATGAGCGCAATTATCCTACGCATGACATTGAGTTAGCTGCGGTGGTTTTTGCTTTGAAAATTTGGAGACATTACATGTATGGTGAGAAGTGTACGATGTACACGGAGAACAAAAGTTTGAAGTATCTGATGTCTCAGAAAAAGTTGAATCTTAGGCAACGACGTTGGGTGGAGTTGCTAAAAGATTATGATCTGACGATCGAATACCATCCGGAAAAAGCTAATGTTGTAGCAGATGCCTTGAGTAGGAAGGTGGCAGTGGAGTTGAGGGCTATGTTTGCCAGCTTGAGCATTTCGCGAGATGGCGGTCTTGTGGCTGAATTGCATGTGATACCATCCTTTGTTCAGTTGATAAAGGATAAGCAGCTGTTGGATGATTCCTTGGTGCCACATGTTCAAGATATTGCCGAGGATAGGCCATCGGATTTCTGCTTTAACGATGATGGAGTTCTATGTTTTGGGAGTCGGATAGTAGTGCCCAATGATGTTGAGTTGAGGCGTGCTATTCTGACTGAAGCTCATAGTAGTCCTTTTGCTATGCACCCTGGTAGTACAAAGATTTATCGTGATCTTAAGGATGAGTACTATTGGGTGGGATTAAAGAAAGATGTTGCTGAGTATGTGAGTAAGTGCATGGTTTGTCAGCGAGTTAAGGCCGAGCACCAGTTTCCTTCTCGGTTGTTGCAACCGTTGAGGATTCCTGAGTGGAAGTGGGAAAGGATTACCATGGACTTTGTGTCTGGTATGCCTTTGTCGCCATCGAAGAAGAATTCGGTGTGGGTGATTGTGGATCGCCTTACAAAGTGTGCTCTTTTCTTACATGTGCATACTACGTATTCATTGGATAAGCTTGCAGAGCTGTACATTGCTGAGATTGTGCGGCTGCATGGTGTGCCAAATTTGATCATGTCGGATAGAGATCTGAGGTTTACATTGCGTTTCTGGGAGTGTTTACATCAAGCTTTGGGTACACGGCTGAATTTTAGTACTTCTTATCATCCACAGTCGGATGGACAGTCTGAGCGTGTTATCCAAGTGCTGGAGGATATGTTGAGGTGCTGTGTGATTGAGTTTCAAGGCTCTTGGGAGAAGCATTTGCCTTTGGTGGAGTTTGCTTATAACAATAGCTACTAGGCAAGTATTCAAATGGCACCTTATGAAGCCTTGTACGAGAGGAAATGCAGAACTCCTCTTAGTTAGGCTGAAACAGGTCAGAAGTTGGTTTCAATGCCAACTTTGTTGAAAGGAACCACCGAGAAGGTGAAGCTCATTTGTGAGCGATTGAAGGCAGCTTCTGATCGACAGAAGTCTTACGCGGATTTGAAGCGTAAGGAGATTGAGTATGCGGTAGGTGACCGTATGTTTTTGAAGGTTTCACCTTGGAAGAAGGTGATGAGGTTTGGTCGAAAGGGTAAGTTGAACCCTAGGTACATTGGAACATACGAGGTGATTGAGCGTGTGGGTCCTGTTGCGTACAAGTTGAGGTTGCCGCAAGAGTTGGAAAAGATTCATGATGTGTTTCATGTTTCTATGCTTCGGAGGTATAGATCGAATCCTTCGCATGTTATGCATGTGGAGGAAGTGGAGTTGAATCTAGACTTGACCTATGATGAGGAGCCGGTGGAAATTCTGGATTCAGACAGTAAAGTTCTTCGAGGTAAAACCATTGAGTTGGTAAAGGTGTTGTGGAAGCATCGTGGTGTTGAGAAGCCACGTGGGAACGAAAGGATGACATGAAGAAGCAGTTTTTGTACCTCTTTCCTCCAGGTAAATTCCGAGGACGAAATTTCTTAAGGGGGGGGGGGGAGAGTTGTAACACCCCAATTTTGGGCTTAGAAGTTTAGGGTTTGAACCGGACCGGTCTGATTTTCGGTTCGAATATAAAAGGTGGTTTTAGGGAAAACCTAGTTCGGCATGCTTTAAAAATATGGAAAAATATCTAAAAATCCTATTTTAATATATATAAGAGAGTGGTGAAATCAATTTTACAAAATAAGGTTTGGAAGTGTGACATTTCGAAATAGTGACTAAAATGTAATTTTTGAAAAGTTCAGTGGTGACTGTTTTGTAAGGATTGAAACTTTGAATCTTTGAGCAGCTAATTTACCCAAGAAAGGATTTCTCCAGATTTTTCTTAGATTTAATGATTTTTATTAATGTTAAATTAATTAACGGAAAAGTGGAAAATGATATTTTAGCTTTTCATAACTAACTTTCTTAAAAACTTTCTCATCTCATTTTCTGTCAAAATTCCCTCAGCCAAACACATTTCTACAACATCATTTCTTATGATTTTCACACTAAATGATGTGGTTTCAATCATCAATTGATTCCGAATCCTTTCTACATCAAATCCTCTTGATTTGCTTATTGAATTTTCAAGGATTTTGGCTCTAATCAAGAAGAAATATACATTTAGAGGTAAGGATGTTCTTCTCCTCTAAATGCTGAGTTCTTTAATGAAATTCCCAAGTTCTCAATCCTTCATTAAATTTTTATAAAAGGATTTAATGATATGAACTTGATTTTGGCTTAAAACTCAAGATTTGGAAGAAATCTTGAAGAAATTCGTGGTGATTGTTTGGGCTCTGTTTTGAGATGGATTTTAAATGTATTTTGGATGTTTAATGATGTGTAATTGAGGTTTAATCAATGCAATCCCGAATAGGTTGAATTTCCTAAGTTTTTGCTTAAGAAAATGGTGGTTTTTGGGGTGATCTTGGTGTTCTGTTATAGCTGGAGGTATAAGGATGAGTTTAGGTTCTTTTTGGATGTTAATTAATGTTTAAGAATGTTTAGAAGTGATGGATCTTGGATGGGTAATGTTGTGGAAGAGTTTGGAAGTGATTTCGGTTGTGTTTGGTAGCCGAAATGTTAGTTTTGGTGAGGGCAGCGAGTTTAGGTGTAATGGCTGAAGATTTCAATGCATGATGATGCATTAATCCTCAGCTTTGATGTGTTTAAAACAGGGGAGGCATCTTCGGATACTTGTGGTGTTGATCCGGAGGCTTGATCGGCGTTTCGGCAAGCTTGCGAAACGGAATTGGTGAGTGAAGTTGTGATTTCTAGCTTTGAAATGAATGTTTGAAGGTTTGGGAGCTTAGTTTAAGGTTAA
This sequence comes from Hibiscus tridactylites, assembly GCA_958450335.1. NCBI lineage: Eukaryota > Viridiplantae > Streptophyta > Magnoliopsida > Malvales > Malvaceae > Hibiscus > Hibiscus tridactylites. The sequence goes on from OY288282.1 coordinate 24,688,250, forward strand.
GCAACTTAACTAAGTTCAAGAGTAAGTTTTCGGAAAACTCTTTCTCTCGGATGAACCATGAGATGGTTGGATGCATTGTAGTTAATTTGCATGTTTAAATTCTGTTTTGGAAGCATGTTCTAGCATGATTAATGCTGGTTTTGAAAGCCACGTGTTGAAGGATGCTCAAGGTATGAGATCCTTGGTTTGATATTAATAAATGTGGTTTTGATGCATAGTGGTGCATGATGGTTTAATGGATTTGATTAATGCTTTAAAACAATGGATTATTGATGATAAATGATGTATATTGGCAAGTGATGTGTGGTTTTAAAGTACTTGAATCAGATATAGTTAGCCGGCTATAGGATTGGGTGCACCGTGAATAAAGTCGCCTTGGATGTTGTGGGGTTGTAATTGTACCGTAGACTCCATCCAAGTACACTAACGAGATGTTTAAGATCACAATGGTGGTTAAAAGTCCATGTATGAATCTTGTGTTGTGTGTCCCGTGTTCTCGTTAGTGATGTTATAAAACTACCGATGAGTGATGTGGAGGGGTTGTGATTGTACCGTTAAACTCCATCACGGGTGTTGAGGGGTTGTAATTGTACCGGTAAACTCCACCTTGTGTGTTCGGTAGTGTGTATGAAGCGTATGGGACAACGCTTATAATCCGTGTATCCGATTGTGTTTTATGTTGTAAAAGGTTATGGTTTATCACTTGGATGCCAATATGACATGTTGATGTTAATGAAGCATGAGATGCTTGATGTGTATGCAATATTGCATGAGAAATGATGTTTTTGTGTTAAAAGGCTTTGCGAAAAGTGTTTTTATAAAATGCATTATTGTGTTCTTTCTTTAGAGCATGCCTCACTAAGCATTTGTGCTTACGCTCTCTCTCTTGAACCAATAATGCAGATAATTGAGGTGTTTGAGGGCAACAAGGAAGCTAAGAATCCAAGGGAAAGCTAAGCTCATGTATGGTGACTTTTTCACAACATTATTAGTTTTTGATATTTGGCAATGGGAACCTACGATGTGTTTTTGGGAGATGTTTTGGACTCCCTAGTTGTGGCATGATGCCTTAAATGTTTTGGACTTGTAAATGGCTATTTTGGTGCTTGCTTTGATGCTTTAATGGTTGTTTGGCTTGGTTATTAGGATGCATGCCTTTAGATTTGTGGATTTCCCTAATTGATGCCATGAATGTGTTTTAATGTTGCAAACATGTACCTTATATGCATAATGACTTGTTGGCATGATTAGGAAGTCATTAGGAAATGTTTGAGGGGATAAATGTATGTTAAACCAGCAAATTCTGCACTTTATGGGCAATCCGTATCGGAACGGGCACTAGCGTTTTGAAACAGGGGCCTGTAATGGCCTTTGTGTACCGAATCGGGTAGAGGTCGTTCCGAAACGAATTGGCCACTGACAGGCCCTATTTCGATACAGGTCTCGAAACGAACCCGCGTTTCGGAACGGTCAACCCCGTTTCGAAACAGTTGACCGTTAGGCACTGATTTGAATGGTTTTGTGGTTTGCAAGCTTTACGTTTTAGTCCTGAAAATCGTTTTTGCAATTGCATGAGTTTGAGATGTCCGATTGAGGTGAAATTTGACAGGGAAGCATGTAATATGACTAATTTGATTTTGGTAACTTAAAAATCAGTTATGTCGTCCATCTTTCCAGAAATTACAATTTAATCCCTAACTTTGTATGTTGTGTAATTGAGTCCCCTGTTGCTTTTCGATCGCTGTGCTTTTCAAGTATGTTTTTCTCAAGGGTACGCTTAGGGTTATTGTGCATGTAGAAAAGATTAAAAAGAAAAAAAAAGGGTCGTTAATCAAGGTTGACTTTCAGGTTGACTTTGGTTTTCCTCGTGTAATCTTCGTAGTTCGGGTCAACCGTCTAGGCCGGGCTAAGGGGGTTACAGGAGAGATCAAGCACCTCAAGATGACCCTCAACCTCAAGCTCCGGCTCCCGTTGCGGATCCCAACAATGATGCTATCATGACTTTCCTTACCGAGCGATTCAACACGATGGACACGAAAATGTCTTCGGGCTTTGGTGCTATCAACACTCGCTTGCAATCCTTGGAGGATCGTGTTTCCACTCTTGAGAACCAGCAATTATCCATGGATCTCTCCTTCCCCACCTTTTATGGTGATTGGAGGTGTTTTCGCCAAGATCAAGCTAAGGACAAGGATGATTCTTTTGATGACATTGGAGATGATGTTGGTGATGAGGCACCCTATGATTCTTATTGCATATCATTATTATGTAATATTAGGATTAAGTTTGCACCTATTTATGTTTTTGTCTTTAAGACCTATGCTTTGAATATTTGTTTTTAGGATTGAGCTTGAACTTAAATGCTTTGAATATTTATGTTTTTGATGTTATTTCTAGATCTTTAATGCTATCTTTGATATTATGTTGTTTGGTTTTTGCTTTATATCTCCATTATTCTCATATTATCCTTGCTTATTTATTTTGATCTAAAGTAATCTAAGAGCCTAAGAGTTTTTAAGTCGGTTTTGAGTTTCAAATGCTTTGATTTTAAATCTTTCAAAACTTTAAAACATATCTTAAATTGAGGGGGGTAAAACTTTTTTCAATGATTTCAAAACACTTAAAAATTCATACTTGGTTTTATTATATCAAAAAGGGGGAGATTGTAAAACTAAAGAATTGATTTTGATATAACAAAGGATTTAAGGACTAACTTGAATAAGATAAAACAAATTTTTTAGTCCTCAAAACTTCCCAAAATCTCAAAGAAAAATGGTCCAAGTCAAAACCAAAGTTAATGAAAAATTTTCTAAGTGTTTTCTAAGTCAAAACAATGATTTTCGAGTCATCGTTTTGAAATGGCCCTTAGGCGTTTCGGAACGTTTTGAAACTGATAAAATGTGTTTCGGAACAAGCCTTCCCGTTTCGATACAGGTGTATCGAAACAGGTCCCTATGTTTTGAAACAGATGAAGAACAACGGAATGGGTTGAGCCATTTCGATACGGAAGTATCGAAACAACCTCAAACGTTTCGAAACGATTTCAAACTTGGATTCAAAAATATGATCGTTATATGTTTATAAATGATTTTTAGAAAAACGGTTATGGTCTATCGAAATGATTTAAGCCATTTCAATACGGGTTTTAGCAGTGGCAAAATGTTTCGAAACGAGGTCTATCACGTTTCAGAACGGGATCTTAGTGTATCGAAACGATCGTGTCCGTTTCGATACTGTCTTTTAATTACACCCCAATGGCTATTTCTATTTTGGTCTGTTTCGAAACAGGCACGAGCGTTTCAAAATGGGTAGCTGCAGAAGTGTATTTATGGTGGGAAGATTGCATCCCATCGGCTATAATTATGATGGCAACAACCTCAACGGCTAGAATTGAATGAGAAGGTATAAAAGGATGTCCTAAAAGCACTAGCAACAATTATTGATCCTAAAAGAAACATTCCAACATCAAATCCAAGCTCAAGTGTTAAATTTCCATATTTCTTGTAAAACTCCAATTGTGGTTCTTTGTATTTCCTATTTTCTTTGATTCAATTAGGTTGAGTGTTTTTTATTGGGAAAATTTTGTATTGAGAGATACTTGTTATTTGCCTTCATCTTCTTTGTTAACATTGTGTGAGGATTGGGTCAATTTTGGGTAGAAAATTGGCCATTGTGTAAAGGTTTCCTCCTAAGATTAGAAAATGGGAAGGTCAACTAGTGGAGTTGTTGGAAAATCCTTAGTGGGAGCTAAGGTAGTGGATGTAGAGTTCAATTGTAACTTGAACCACTATAAGTGCCTTGTCTTCTAATTTTTATTTTACCACTTCACCACCAAACTTTCTAAAAATCCAATTCACCCCTCTTGGCTTAAACCGATTCAACGATCCACTCAACATGTTTGCACATGAAAGAAACTCTATTATAGCTCGAAATCCTTCAGGTCATCGGTAAATCCTTCGGGCATGATGTTGAGTCCTTCAGAACCGACACCTTCAGAAATGATGAGATCTTTTCAAATGATGTCACAATAAGACAATGGGGGCATGGAATCAGAAAAAATTGTAACCATTTGAACCATCAGTTTCAAGGAAAAGAAGGAAGTTTAGGTTACCAGGTTAGAAAGCAAGATAGATCAACTTGCTAAATTGAAGAGGATTCAAAGTTCAATCGGTCGAAAGTTTCAGAATTTCCCGTTGAAGCGCTAGAAGTTTTTTAATAACTTACTCAAGTGATACATTTTCTTTACAATTAATATTGAATGACTAATGATAGACTTGACTTTTGCAGGTCACATTTAAGTTTCAAGCATAAAGATCGATCAATAGAGGAAGAGAAAACAAGATACCTTATGTGAGTTCCAAAATGAACGATGGATATACCTTTGACAGAAAAGCATTGACTCTAAAGATCTCAGTTCTTCAAGATGGGAATTGAAGATGATTCATACTACTCCAATGTGAATTCTTATTAATTGATTATATTTCTTTTTGCAGGTTTTGGTTCCGTTTATAGAGGGGGATCTCAAGACATTTTGTTTATAGAGGCGGATCTCAAGATATTTCGTTTACAGAGACGTATCTGAAGACATTTTGTTTATATAGGCAGAGAGATTCCATTTACAGAGGTGAATCTCAAGACATTTTGTTTAGAGAGGCAGATCTCAAGACATTCTGTTTACATAGATGGATCTCGAGATATTTCGTTTATAGAGACGGATCTCAAGACATTCCGTTTATAGAGGTGGAGACTTTCCATTTCCGGAGGTAGATCTCAAGATATTTCGTTTATGGAGGCAGATTTCTTCAAATTTTTCGTTTACAAAGGCATATCTGAAGTTATTCTGTTTGCGGGGTTGGGTTACAATAAATCTTTCTTTCACAGAGACGGACCATAAAAATGAATTTAACCAGTCGTGTATATTCCCAAGACAAAATTGATCAATAGAGAAGCAAAAGAGATGATGTGTTGTATGAGTTTCAGAATGAATGATTAGGACATTTTAGGAAGAAGAGTAGTGATACTAAGAATCTTGCTGCTTCAAGTTTAGATGTTCTCTAGAAGAGACGTGAATTTATGTTCACAGTAAAGAATTCATGGTTCGTAATAAGAAGAACTCCCTAAGAGATGGACCAGCAAAAGATTGCAGAATGAAGAAGAACAACTTCAAACCTCAAAAAGTGAAGAATCTCAAGGAGTAGTGTCTGACTTCGGACTCCATAGTTTGGTAGAAGATTGAAGAATTTCAGAGCCAGAAGACCAACTTCAAGCTTTGGTTGTTTAGAAGGTGTTCAACATTTCCATGGAGAATGAATTATGTTCATAATAATAAGAACTGATTTAGACATAACAGATAGCTAATGCAGAAAGATTCTCAAGTCCATAATAAGAAGAGCTTGTCCAAGATTCAAAGGAGGAAAAAAGTTTCAGCGTCGCTTGTCGGAGGAGCATTCAAAGTTATATTCATATTTTTTCCTTAAGATTAATACTGAAAGATTAATGATAGTTTCAATGTAACCCCCTTAGCCAGGTCTAGACGCCCGACCCGAACCGAGAAGATTACACGGGGAAAACTGAAGTTAACTCGTTAAAGTCAACCTCGGTTAACGACCCTATTTTATCTTTTCCAAATGCACATTATTATCCTATATGATTAGCAATTTGGTTTAGCGAAAGCGACACAGCGAAAAGAACTCAATTAGGGGTCTAATTGTGTACAACCATATTTTAGGGACTAAAATGTAAATTTCTAGAATTATAAAGAATAGACAGGTTTTTAAGTTACCAATCCAAAATTAATCATATTACATGCCAGCTTGTCAAATTGCATCATAAACGGACGATCCAAACCCATTTAATTAAGCATCCAACAATCAGGGACCAAAACGTAAGGAAACAAAACCCTGAAACAATTCAAATTCATATCCAATGGTTAGGTTTTTCGAAACAGAAGACCCTGTATCAGAACGGTCGTTTTGAAACCAGGTTGACTGTTTTGATACGCGGGTGTGTTCCGAAACCCGTTTCGAAATCATGCTTTCCAGTAGCAAAATGTTCTGGAACGTTCTCACCCGTTCCGAAACCCCATGACCATTCCATGTCACCGTTCCTGAACCCCATGACCATTCCATGCCACCGTTCCGAAACAGTTAAGGGCGTTCCGAAATGCCTTTCCCTGCAACTTCTCAAAATGATGGTTTTACACAACTAATCACCTCCGGAATCATTCCAAAACATGCCACGTCACACATACAACATGTAAACACATCAAAGACCATTAACATGAAGCAAAAGCTAAAACATAGCATCATTCATGCAAGCATTAAGTCTATAGGCTTGCTTCCTAGTCTTCAAAACCATACAAAAGCTAAAAGCCACCTTCAAGCACAAATTAAACCTCAAAGGCCATTTACAAACCAAAATAAGCAAACAAAACATGCTTAAGGTCTTTAACATCACCAAATACTACAAGAGTAGAAATCCCTCCCATTGCTTCTTATTACACAAAGATGAAACTACATACTTTGCTTAATCAAAAGCTTGGATTCCACTTGCTGTTAGGCTACCTCGAATTCTCAATTTTCTGCATTGATGAAACAAATGAGTGTAAGCATAAAGCTTGGTGAGGATCGCTAAAATCACCACTCAGCAATTCATTTCATAAAACCATTGCATCATCATTTGCAAACTCAGGCCTTTCCTAAAAACATGCTCCTCTAAGCATCAATGCACTTTCCAAACCACATGCTCTTATCATCATAATAAAAACAACAAATAATCTTTTGCTCATGCTTAAACCAAGCATCACATGCATTCTACCATAAAACACAAGCATCTAATTCTTAAATCATTAATCAACATTAATTGGCTTGCAAGTGATCCATTCTCAATGATACCAAAACCAACACAAATGACATAATCGGGTACACGGATTACAAGCGTTGTCCCACACGCTTCATACACACTACCAGACTACACAAGGCTGACACACGAGAGCAACCCTTCATCTTTGTGACACTCGTGGTGGAGTATAATGGTACAATCACATCCGCTCAACACCAGTCATTGTTAGTTGTATAATTCCAATAACGAGAGCACGGGACACATAAGACAATATCCACACACGAGATTAACATCTTCCGTTGTGATCTTAACCTCAATCCTTAGGATACTTGGATGGAGTATACGGTACAATCACAACCCCTCGACATCCAAGGTGACTTTATTCACGGTGCACCCAATCCTATAGATGGCTAACTATATCTAATTAAAGTAACCAAAAACCATTTTCATCACTTGCCAATATAATCATGGGTTAACTACTGGAATAGTCACTTATGTTTTCTCCCAGTACAGAGTTGGTCACCGATTTTGAAAAACGACCAGTAAGGTCACTTACGTTTTCGGGGCGTAAACTTTTGAACACCCAGTCGTTTGTTGCTATTAAACACTGACGGATTGTTGACCGGGTAACGAAAAGTAAGGGTAAATTACTGCAAAGGCCATTAAAGTTTATCTCATGTACATTTTTACTCCCAAATTTTAAAAAATAAACATTATAGTCACTAATAAAAATGTTTCTTTATAATTTCACCCTTAAATTTTTTAAAAATTCATTTTTCAATCGTAAAACTTTACAATCAATTAGTACAATAATATTATAAATGCTTAGATGAAAAATAGGTGCCCAAAGTATACCCTTTTTAAAATTAGGTGCCCAAATTGCTCATATTTAATAACTAAACTTTGAAATTGCTCCTATTTTTTCACTCTGAATTATTTTTAATATTATAACATATCATGTCATTTTTATTATTTTTAAATTAAAAATAATTTTAAAATAAAATAATTTTAAAATTTAAAATATTTTTAAAAAATATTAGTTTTTAAAATAATTTAGGTGTCCAAAGTATTTTTTTTGTAAAAATTAGTGCCCAAAGTTTCTATAGGTACAATTTTAGGTGCTCGGTTGTTAAATGGGTGTTAAAAAACTTGTCAACCAATCAGTGCTTGACACATTGCATTAATTTTTTTTAAAATTTTTAATGGAAAATACTCAAACTTTTCAAATTATTTTAAAATCTCAAAATTTTACGAGCTTCACAAAACAATCCTTAAATCCCTAAAAAATTCCAAACTTTCGTCATCAACTATCGCCGCTTCCGTCGCTAGTTGTCGTCACTGACCTCACCCACTTGGTCGCCGAGCCAAAGCGACAATTTTCCCTAACACGGCGTCGCCGGAAACGCCCAACGATGTTTAGCCGAACGTCAAACGCGAACGTCGATTTCGTATTTGACGTTTAGTTGCATGTTGTTGGGCGTTTCTGACGACGCTGTGTTGGGAAAAATGATCGCCTTGGTATGGCGACCAAGTAGGTGCGGTCAGTGACGACAATTGACGGTGAAAGCGGCGGCAATCAACGACTTAAGTTTGAGAATTTTTAGGGATTTAGAGATTATTTTGTGAAGCTTGTCAAATTTTGAGATTTTATAATAATTTGAAAGTTCTAAGTATTTTCCATTAAAAATTAATAAAATTAATAACACGTGTCAAGTACCGATTGGTTGACATTTTTTTCTATCACTCATTTAATAGCCGGACACCTAAAATTGTAACTATGGTAATTTTGGGCACCTATTTTTACAAAAAAATACTTTAAACACCTAATTTATTTTAAGTAGTAATATTTTTTAAAATATATATTTTAAATTTAATAATAGGAAAAATGATTTTATTTTATTTTAAAATTATTTTTAATTTAACAATAATAAAAATGACATGTCATGTTACAATAATATTAAAAACAATCTAGAGTGAAAAATAAGAGCAATTTGAGCACATAAATTTAAAAAAGGTATACTTTGGGCACCTATTTGGGGAGCAATTATACTAATTGATTGTAAAGTTTTAGGGTTGAAAATTTAATTTTTAAAAACTCAAGGGTGAAATTATAAAGAAACAACTTCATTTGTGACTATAATGTTTATTTTTTAAAATTGGGGAGCAAAAATGTACATGAGATAAACTTTAATGGCCATTGCATTTTCGTTGCCAGGTCAGCAATCCGTCAGTATTTAACGGCAACAAACGACTGAGTGACCAAAAGTTTACACCCCGAAAACGTAAGTGACCTTACTGGTCGTTTTTCAAAATCGGTGACAAACTATGTACTGGGGGAAAACATAAGTGACTATTCCAGTAGTTAACCCTATAATCATTTAACAACAACATTCCACTGTTTTACAAGCATAAATATAATGCCATTTTCACAAGCATAAACATGTTTAATACCATATGTACAAACTACATAAATACAAGGATCACTTACCATGTTCATCATTAACAAAATGGCATTAAAACCAACAACCATAATGCTCTAAAACATGCTTCAAAATAGTAAATAAATCACATTCAACTCAAGTGCGTTTTCAACAAAACATAGCATATTTCCGAGAGAGACTTTCGAACCACTTACTCTTGAGCTTAGCTAAGTGTTTCAAACTTACAGTAAGCACCCAAGAGCACGCTCAAAGCATTACAAAGCTGGAAAATCTATTTCCACTCACCGATACACGAAACCTCGTTTGCTGACGTAAAAATCACCCTTCCAGAGCCTCCAAAATCACCTGCTTTGCTCCCGGATCAAGATCCCATGTTTTCACATCATCAAAACAGAGATCTAAATGCATTTCAACACCAACAACTAACACAAATTCGCAGCTCACCCAAACGACACAAATTTACCCATCCGAAACAACCGAAAACTCAATCAATTGCTTCCTAAACAATGCATATCCAACATACTCCACTTCCAACAATTTATAAACATCAAAATACATTTGAAAACAACATAAACCCTTCCTTATACCACCAACAAGCATAATTCCACCATTTCACCTCAAAAACTCACTTAAAACTATCAAGAAACTCAAGGATCTCAAGGATTTCGGGATCTATATTATCAAAACCTCATTTCAACATAATAACCAACTTGAAACTCAATTAAAATCAATCCAAAACAAAGCTTAACAAAACAAATCCGAAAATCAAGATTTTAATCATAATTTTACAGGATTTTGATCTCAAATAAAAACTATAATGAAAACTCAACCAAAAACAATAATTGGAAGCCAAAGAGCTTGGGAATTTCAATAAAGAACCTTGATTAGAGGTTGAGAATCGGATTTACCTCCATTCCTTGCTTTCCTGAATGAATGACAAGTTTTTGCTTCACAAGACTTGAAGAATTTAGAAAGAATTCTTTGAAATGAGTAAGAAATCAAGAAGAGAGTGTTTGAGAGTAAACAAATCTGGAGAAAATGAGTTAAAATGGTGTTTGGTTGAAAATGAGAAATAAAGGTAGTTACGTAATGAAATCTCACTAATTAACTACCTAATTAATTAAATAAAATAAAAGCCAATTCAAACTATTTAATTAAAACCATTTTAAACACATTTCATATTAAGGAAAGGCTAAATTGCCATAAAGCTCCCTAAAGATTCTAAGATTTTGGCTTATCCTTTAAAAATTGCATTTTCCACAGTTTTAAAACTTTGCAATTTGGTCACTACCCAAAATGTACCACTTCCGAAACTGTTTTTGTAAAATTGATTTGACCAACATCTTAAACATATTTTAAAGGATTTTAGAATTTTTTACCACATTTTTATCCTACCCCGATCCTTGATTTCCTTAAATCACCTTACGTGATTCGAATTATTTCCGACTGGTCCGGTCCGATGTCCAAAACATCCACGCCAAAAAACCAGGGTGTTACAACTCTCTCCCACTTAGGAAATTTCATCCTCGAGATTTTTACCTGAAGGAAAAAGGTGCGGAAACTACTTCAGCATGTCTGCCATGCTTTCCCACGTGGCCTCCTCAACTCCTCAGTGTCGCCACAACACCTTCACAAGCTCTATCGTTTTGCGACGAAGAACCTTGTTGCTCACATATAGAATCCTCATTGGTTCCTTATCATACGACAGATCCGGATTTAACCCTATCTCTTCCACATGCATCACATGCAAAGGATCCGATCTGTACGTCTGCAACATCAAGACATGAAACACTTCATGTATCTTTTCCAGCTCCGAAGGCAATCTCAACCGATATGCCACAGGACCAATATGCTCCACAACCTCGTAAGGTCCAATGAATCTTGGGCTAAGCTTACCATTACGCCCAAATCTCATCACCTTCTTCCAAGGCGATACCTTCAAGAACACACGTTCGCCAACCGCGAACTCAATCTCCTTACGCTTCAGATCCGCGTAAGACTTTTGTCGATCCGATGCTCCATTCAAACGCTCACAAATGAGCTTCACCTTCTCTGTGGTTCCCTTTAATATAGCTGGCATTAAAATCAACCTTTTCCCAGCTTCAGCCCAACAAAGAGGGGTTCTACACAATGCTTGAAAAGAAGAGGTTCGTCCCAATAATAATGTTTTGCATCATTTTGGAACTCTTCCTTGCTTGGTAATTAAGCTCATGAGGTAATAACCCACTTACAATGTAATTAACAATGTCAGCATACAAAGGGATTTCAGAAAGCTTACCTGCCGCCATAGCTGTCGCGGCAGTGCTGGTGGCAACAAACAACTGCTCATATGGGAAGGTTTCCAATATGTTAGTCTTGTCTGTTGATTGACTCCTTCCCATCTCCAGCCTTGACAAGTGGTCTGCTACTTGGTTCTATGTTACCTTTTTATCCTTGATGTCAATGTCAAATTCTTGCAGCAGCAGAATCCAACGTATCAGTCTAGGTTTTGCATCTTTTTTTGTGAACATACACTTTAGTGCTGAATGGTCTGTATGGACCACCACCTTCGTTCCAAGTATATACGGACGAAACTTGTCAATTGAAATCACCACTACTAAAAGCTTTTTCTCTGTCGTGGTGTAGTTGATTTGGGCATCATTCAACATTTTGCTGGCATAGTAAATCAAATGGAAGAGCTTATCCTTCCTCTGCCCTAATGTTGCCTTGACAACGTAATCACTAGCGTCACACATTATCTCAAATGGCAATCTCCAGCCCGGTGGTTGTACGATCGGGGCTGTTACCATCTTTTCCTTCAGTATTCTGAATGCTTCAGTACATTCAACATTAAAATCAAAGGGGCGATTCTGCTCCAACTGGTGGCAAAAGGGCTTGGTAATCTTCGAAAATTTAGCTATAAATCGTCGATAAAACCCTATATTCCCTAAGAAACTTCGAATCCTTTTGACTGTGGTGGGTGGTGGCAGCTTTTCGATAACCTCTATTTTGGCTCTGTCCACCTCTATGCCGCGACAGCTAACCTTGTGGCCCAATACTATGCCTTCGTCTACAATAAAATGGCATTTTCCCAGTTTAAAACCAAGTTCGCCTCTTCGCATCTCTTAAGAACCTTCTGTAAATTGCCAAAACAATCCTCGAAGCTGTCTCCTAAGACGAAAAAGTCGTACATGAAAATCTCTAGGAAATCCTCCACCATGTCGGAGAATATTGCCACCATGCACTGTTGGAAGGTTGCTGGTGCATTGCAGAGCCCAAATGGCATTCTTCGAAAGGCATAGGTGCCATACGGGAATGTGAAGGTGGTTTTCTCTTGGTCCTCTCGTGCGATTGCTATTTGGTTATAACCTTGGTAACCATCAAGAAAACAGTAGTACGGTTTCCCCTCTAATCTATCTAGCATTTGATCGATAAAGGAAAAGGGGAAGTGGTCCTTCCGGGTAGCTTTATTAAGCTTCAGTAGTCCATACGAACCCTCTAATTGGTCACAATCCTGGTTGGGATTAGTTCATTTTCCTCGTTCATTACTACGGTTATACCTCCCTTTTTTGGCACACATTGCACCGGTCTCACCCACTTGCTATCCGAGATCACGTATATTATTCTGGCATCAAGCCACTTGATAATTTCATTCTGCACCACCTCTTTCATAGCCTCGTTCAGTCGTCTTTGGGCATCGATGGTCGGCTTATGATCATCTTCCAAGATTATCTTGTGCATGCATAACGTCGGACTGATGCCTTGGATATCAGCTATAGTCCATCCAATGGCCTTTTTATGCTGTTGTAGCATTTTGATTAGCCGATGCTCCTGTTCCTGCATTAACTTGGAAGAGATGGTTACGGGCAACGTATCATTTAAACCAAGAAAAACATATTTAAGCTGCCCTGGTAGGGGTTTAAGGTCTAGAACAGGTGCATGTTCAATGGAAGGCTTTTGCATTACATGTTCATTCGAGGTATAATTTAAAGGCTCGAAGAACTTACCTGGACGTGTGCCTTTCCAATTTACCTCCTCAGGATCTTCAGTGTCCGATGATTCTGTGTCTGAGGAGTCACTTTCGTCGTTGCTGCCGTGACAGTCTTCCGGGTGACTGCGGTGGCAGTGACCAAACTGTCTGTCGTGGCAGTTCAACCTGATGCAGGGTTGATCATTCACTCTCATCGTCAGTTCTCCTTTCTCAACATCGATCGCAGTTCTGCCCGTGGCTAGGAATGGTCGCCCTAGGTTGATCGGTGCGTTTTCATCTGCTTCACAGTCTAAAACAAGAAAGTTGGCAGGAAAAATGAACTTATCCACTCTTACCGGAATATATTCGATCTTCCCTTCTAGTTGTACGTAAGAGCGGTCTGCCAACTGCAGCATGGCTATCGTGGGCCTTGCTTGTCCAATACCTAGCTTCTGAAATACAGATTTGGGCATTAGATTTATGCTAGCACCAAGATCACAAAGTGCCTTACCCACGAACTTATCGCCAATTATGCATGGTATGATGAAGCTCACAGGGTCCTTCTTCTTTTGGGGTGGATGCTTATGTAAGATTGTCATGCATCCTTCTGTCATCTTTACTGTTTCAAATTCCCCAAGTCTGGACCTTTTGGACATTGCGTCCTTGAGAAACTTAGCATAACCGGGCATCTGCTTGATGGCCTCTAGTAGTGGTATGTTAATATGTACTTGCTTAAAAATATCATACATTTTCTTAAGCTGGTACTCCTATATTTGTTTCTGTAACCGCTGTGGAAAAGGAGGTGGAGGACGGTAATCTTCAAGGCGTACTTCACACGGAATCTAGATCTGAGGAGGCTTAAGTTCTTCAGCATCTTCTGTCTACTCCTCTATCCCTTCTGCTGCCGTGGCAGGTGTTTCGAAAACATGTTGTTTTTCCTCTGTAGGGGCAGTGTTCTCGGCAGGTGTCTCTAGGTTTGGATCCTCACTCGGTATGTCTTTTATCTCCGGGCCTTGTAATTGTTTCCCACTCCTCGTTGTGATTGCTTTGCACTGCTCATGTGTGGGTTTTCTAGTGACCTCAGTATCACTAGGGAATCCTTCGTTCTGCCTCGGTTTGATATATTGTGAAACTTGGCCTATTTTTGTCTCTAGAGATTTCAGGGTAGCCTCATGGTTTGTCATCCTCATCTCTGTCTTGTCCATGAATTATTCAGTTTTCTTGACAAAGTGATCCGTGTTTGCCATGTATTCTCCCGTCTGTGACATAAATGTTGCCAAGGTCTTTTCCAGTATTCTAGGTGTTGCTGTCGGCTGCTGTCGCGACAGAGTTCTGGGTACTCCTTGGTTCTGGTTGTTCTGCACTTGAGGATTCAGTGCATTGTTCGGATTGCTCCAGGAAAATTTGGGATCCTTCCTCTAGTTGGGATTGTAATTGTTGGAATCATAATTTATCGGCTTGTTATAGTTCCCAACATACATCCCTTCTTCCAGCTGTAAAGGACAATCTTCTGAATTGTGGTTCTCTCTACAAGTTTCACAAACCTCTTCTGTAGAATATACAACTTTAGAATCATTCCGTTGCAGCTTTTCGACTATCTTTGTGAGGTATGCAACATGTGATTTAACCGAGTTATCAGCTTCATACTCCTTTACAGATATTCCTCATTTCCTCCTCTTCGAGCTGTAGGTAATTGTTCATCGTTCTTCGCTAACTTTTTCAACACGAGCATTGCCTCGTCTGGTTCCTTATCCAGTAATAGCCCATTTTCTGCTGAATCTATTCTCAGTCGAGTGTGTGCATTGGCAGCATTGTAGAATTTGACAACCTAATTCCACACGGGGAATCCATGCATCGGGTAGTTTCGTAAGAGAGTTGTAAATCTGTCACATGCTTCGTGCATTGGTTCGTCATCTTCCTGTTTAAAAGTATCAATCTCGTTACGCAATCTTTGAGATAAATGAGAAGGATTAAAACAAGAAAGGAATTTAAGCGAGAGATCTGCCCAAGTTCTTATTGAACCCGACGTTAATTTGTTCCACCAAGTTTTAGGTGTATCTCTTAATGAATGAGGAAATATCGGGAGCCTCAATACTTCCGGACTTATCCCTGGCAGTCTGAACGATCCACAGATTTCTTGGAACGTTTTTAGATGTTCTCGTGCATCCTCAGTTGCAGAACCACTAAATTGGCCAGCGGAATTAATCATGCTGAACATGACAGGTTTTAATTCGAAGTGTCCACCTTCCACATCTGGCAAGGTAGTTTCCAATTCAACATGGTCATTGTCCATGTAGTCTCGACAGGTATGACGTGCGGCAACAGGCGGCGACCGTTCATTTTGGCCATCGTGAGAAGGATCAACAATAACCCTATGGTCATTGTTGTTGAGGTCATTTATCCTATTGCCTTGCCTTCCGTTCACCATTGCTTCCAGTATCTCCTCAAGATAGTTATTTCTTTCTATCAAGAGTCGGGCTTGGTTTCTGAGTTGGTACGTGCGTTAGATTTTTGGGTCTAGTACGTACTCAGATTCTTTACAACATCTAGATCCGCGCATAAGCAAATAGAAAACCTTATTAAAAGCACATGGTAAATAACACCACTAAAAACTGAAAAATAAAAATAAAGTGCAGTAATAAAAGGGTAAAGGCATGTTGCTAGTCCCCGGCAACGGCGCCAAAAACTTGTTCCGAGTAAAAGAGTCCTATCGCAAATAGTGCAAGTGTACACGACGCAAGTAGTAAAGTGATACTTTGAGTATCAGATATCGTCTCCACAGGGACTGGAAATAACTCTATCCTTGAAATTCTACACAATAAAATAGTTTATTTGAATGTTGGAATAATCTTGATTAAAAGCTAAAATGAGAGATAAAGGAATCGGATTTAAGGAATAGGCCAGTATTGAATTGCTCAGTAGTGCAGGTGTTGCACTGTTAGAGAAACTTCTATCTTCTGTCGTTGTTCCTGTCGCGGCAGAGGTCTGTTGGTGTCGCGGCAGCGATCAACAACTCTATACTTCAAGCTTGGCAAGAATCCCTGCTATGATTTGTCCAATCCTTAGGCCCAAGTTCTGTTGATGAACACTTTTTGGATGATACCTCTCGGCGTGAATCAAAGGGTGAACACAAATGTTGTTGAATTCTTCTTTAGCCACATAACCTTGTACTTATCCCTAAGCCAAGATGGTTTTACCACAAACTGGAAAACGCGTATTTACTCTTTTCTTATGCTTGACTCTCCCGATATCAAACAAATGTATAACCTCACAACACTCTCCCGATGCTCTTATGAGATATGAAAAACCATAGTAAATAAACTTGAAGCTTTTATTACTTTACAAAAAATTCCTAAAAAATACAATCCTTGCAACTACTTTACAGAATCAACCCGTAGCCCTAAGGGGAGTTTAGAACATGATGGAGAAGGGAAAACGACAGGGGTTTAGAGGAAGATGGCTAGGAATGAGATATCCTTCCCTAGGTCGAATTACATGTCTTTATATAGGCCTTGGGTTCAAGTTTTCTAAAACGGCAAGAATACAATTTCGAATTAAAGTGCAACTCTATTAAAGACTAAATCTTCTGAGTAGATGCCTTGAATTCGTCCTCTTTTCTTGCCTTGAGTTTCTTCCTTGAACTTTGGGGTTGACCTTCATTCTGCCTCAGGGCTCAGAAAAATATGGGAATGGTCCATGACAGACCGGCTTGAAATCCTCTATCTGTCGAGCTCCACTTCACTATTCCACCTCAGCATTCTGTTGTCGCCATGGCTGCCACGACATATGTCACGACATCCTTTGCTTGTCGACTCCAGCTCTGCAATCTGCCTCTGCTCCTTTACTGACCTGGGTCTGCCGCAGCAGATACCTGCAAAAGTAACCAAAATCAGTAGCAACTGTGCCATTTTATCTAATTGTGATGTATATGCAAAAATTTATCCTAAATGCAATGAATTATGCTTGAGTGCAGCAAAAATATGGGTAAACGAGGGGTAAAATATAGAACTTTTATGCACTCAACACCTACAAAAAAGAGTTAAACTTTCATTTTTGGTACCCAAATCATTTTGGGTCCATGAGTGTTAGCTCCCAAAGCTTGGTTCCCTTAGGAATCCAAGGTGACATGGCAATGATATTATTAGATTTTACAAGTTCCTTAGGAACCCATACACTTCTAATCTTTTTAGTTATTTTATGCCTATATGAGCCACTTTGTTTGTAGTTAAAATTATTTCTTTTTACAAAATTGGTTTTTAAAGATTCGCCTTTTTCTAATTTTGAAGAACCAACATTTTTGAAAGAATTTTTTAGCTCACTAAGCCCAATCACTAACTTTTGGTGCTCATCATTACATTGAGAGAGAAGGTTATTTAAATCAATGTTTTCTTGTTCAAAGAATTTTAAACCATCTTGTAAGCTTGAAACATTTTTCTCAAAATCACAGTTAGGTTTAGAGAGTAAATCGTTTTGAGCTTTTAAATCTGAAATGACCTTTTTATTTTTCTCTATTAACTCATCATATACCTCTCGTAACTCATCATATGCATCATGCAATTCATCAAATGTAAAATCAAAGCAAGATGAGTTAGAGGTTACCACCGAATCCTCCTCAAGAGCCATGAGGCAAAGGTTGGCCACTTCATGTTCCTCATCTTCGGATGACTCCTCATCACTCCAAGTAGCAAGTTTAGCTTTGAGCTTCTTCTTCTTCTCAAAGCCTTTCTTCTTGAGTTGAGGGCAATCGGAACGTATGTGACCCGACTTCTATCACTCAAAGAAAATTATCAGATCTCTTTCTTCTTCTTTGCTTTTGTTCTTGAAGTCCATCTTTCTTTGAAATTTTCTCCCTTGGTTGGACTTCATGAATCGTGAGAATCGTTTGGCTGCCATAGCCAACTCCTCAAAGTCTTCATCCTCACTAGGAGAGCTTTCCTCTTGTAGATAGGCTTTGAGTGCTACTCCCAGCTTCTTCTTTTTTTCCACCTCATGCATCTCTATTCTTCTCTCTTCCTTCTTATTTCTTCTTCTCTTCCTTGTTTCATAATCTCATGAGTATGGACAGAACCAACGAGCTCATCAAGCTTCAAAGTCTTCAAATTCTTAGCTTCAATGATGGTCATTCTTTTACCATCCCAAGACTCCGGGATAGAGTATAGAAGCTTCCTTACTAGCTAATCTTCGGGAATTACTTCATTGAATCCTTTAAGACCATTGACGATGATCGAAAATTGATCAAGCAACTTTGAGACGCTCTCATCGGGGTCCATCTTGAAATTTTCATAGCTCAAATTTAACAACCCGATCTTCGTCTCTTTCACGTCACTAGTACCTTCATAAGTCGTCTCTAAAGTGTCCGACACTTCCTTTGCACTTTCGATAGATGAAACCTTCGAGTAGATATCCGGACCAAATGCATAAAATATAATGTGTAGAGCTTTGTCGTTGACTTGCATCCTTTGTCTATGTTCCTCGGTCATCTCTGACTTCACCTTCAGGACTAGTCTTCCTTCATCGTTTCTTTTTACCGGAATGTAAGGACATTCTTCCACTACATCCCAAACCATATAATCCATGGAATTGATGAAGAGACGCATCCTATTCTTTTAATATGGGTAGTTGTCCCCATTGAAGAAACGTGGTTTAGTGGTGGATTGTGACTCGTAAAGGTTGGAGGTTGAGATAGATGCCATGGATTGACTTTATACTTGATCACACTATCCTAGGAACTCCTCTTGTGGTTCTTAATCCTTCAAAAGAGGTAGGCTCTGATACTAATTGTTGAGTGGATCGTTGAATCGATTTAAGCCAAGATGGGGTGAATTGGATTTTTAGAAAGTTTGGTGGTGAAGTGGTAAAATGAAAATTAGAAGACAAGGCACTTATAGTGGTTCAAGTTCCAATTGAACTCTACATCCACTACCTTAGCTCCCATTAAGGATTTTCCAACAACTCCACTAGTTGATCTTCCCCTTTTCTAGGCTTAGGAGGAAACCTTTACACACTGGCCAATTTTCTACCCAAATTTGACCTAATCCTCACACAATGTTTACAAAGAAGATGGAGGAAAATAACAAGTATCTCGCAATACAAATGTTGCCATATAACAAGCACTCAACCCAACTGAATCAAAGAAAATAGGAAATACAAAGAACCATAATTGTGGTTTTACAAGGAATATGGAAATTTAGCGCTTAAGCTTGGATTTGATGTTGGAATGTTTCTTTTAGGATCAATAAGTGTTGCTCGTTCTTTTAGGACATCCTTTTATATCTTCTCATTCAATTCTAGCCGTTGGGGTAGTTGCCATCATAATTATAGCCGTTGGGATGCAATCTTCCCACCATAAATGTACTTCAACAACTACTTGTTTCGAAACGCTCGTACCTATTTCGAAACAGACCAAAATAGAAATAGTCGTTGGGGTGTAATTAAGAGACCGTATCGAAACGGTCACGATCGTTTTGATACTCTAAGAGCCCGTTCCGAAACGTGCTAGATCTCATTTTGAAACATTTTTCCATTGCCAAAACTCGTATCGAAACAGCTTAAATCGTTTCGATGCACCATAACCGTTTTTTAAAATCAGTTATAAACATATATTGGTCATATTTTTTAATCCAAGTTGGAAATCGTTTCAAAACGTTTGAGGTCGTTTCGATACTTCCGTATTGAAACAGTTCAACCCGTTCCGTTGTTCTTCATCCGTTTCGAAACATAGGGATCTATTTCGATACACCCATATTGAAATGGGAAATCTTGTTCTGAAACACATTTTAATAGTTTCAAAACGTTCTGAAACACCTAAGGACCTTTTCGAAACGATGACTCGAAAATCACTGTTTTGACTTGGAAAACACTTAAATTTTTTTCATAAACTTTGGTTTTGACTTGGACCATTTTTCTTAGAGATTTTAGGATGTTTTGAGGACTTAAAAATTTATTTTATCTTATTCAAATTAGTTCTTAAATCATTTGTTATATCAAAATCAATTCTTTAGTTTTACAAAACAATCAAACGTCACTTTTGACGGCGATGGCTCGAAGGACTTATCATCACGCCCGAAGGACTTACTAATGACCTGAAGGATTTAACATCATACCTGAAGGATTTACTGATGACCCGAAGGATTTAACATCACACCCAAAAGATTTAGCATCATACCATAAGGATTTACTGGTGGCCTAAAGGTTTTGGCATCTTACCCGAAGGATTTACTGATGACTTGAAGGATTTAACATCATTGGCAATAACCTGAATGCCAAGGCATTACAAAGATACGGGGTGAGACAACATATTGCTACATCATATCACCCCCAGACCAATGGACAAGCTCAGATCTCCAATCGAGAGATAAAGTAGATACTTAAAATGGTAGTCAATCGCAAGAGAAAAAACTGCTCTCTAAGCTTGATGAGGCTCTCTAAGCTTATTACACAACTTTCAAGACACCATTGGGAATGTCCCCATTCAAGCTTGTCTATGGCAAGGCATGTCATCTTCTCGTCGATCTTGAACACAAGGCTTATTGGGAAATCAAGAAGCTCAACATGGATGCCCAACTAGATGGAGAAAGGGGGTTATTGGAGCTTAACGAGATGGAAAAGTTTAAAGCCCATGCTTATGAAAACACACGGTTGTACAAGGAAGTGACATGATAAGCATCTTTTGCCACGACATTTTTCAGAAGGTCAACAAGTGCTTCTCTATAACTCAAGGCTCAAGCTCTTTCCTGGCAAGCTAAAGTCTCAATGGTCAGGCCCCTTGTTAGTGCACAAGGTCTATCCCCACGATGTAGTGGAAATCAAGAACCTAGACAATGATATCGTATTCAAGATCAATAGCCAACGACTGAAGGTCTACAATGGAGCTCATTTTCTGCGGGACAAGTCATCCTTGCTCCTTCATGACCCTTGCGAGTTTGCACCCCCACTCTTTTTAATTTTGCTGTAGCATTTTAATGGTTTTCTGTTTATAAATAATTTAGTTTATCTTTTTATTATTCATACTTTCATCCTTTATTTTAAATGCTTTTTTATTTAATTTTATGCTTTTGTTTTGTTTTTATCCCATGTCAGAATTACCCACAGAGCTTCAGGTAGCAGACTAGGACTTGATTTAAGGACACAAGCTTTTTCATATTGGGGTTAGGGTTTTGTTTTATCCTATTTGAGGGAAATTGGAAAAAGCCAAATATTTTTCCATGTTTGGGGGTGGCATTAAAGAAGCAAAAAGGGAGGGTTTTTATTCCTTTTAAAACTTTTAAAACCCTAGACAATCACCAGCTTTTCAGATTCTCTCACCTCCTTTTTACCCTACATTAACTCCCCATCATATCACAACTTTTCCCCATGCCTCAAAACCGCCACATCACCTTCTCTTTCTCTTTTGCTTGTGTCAGTTTCTTTCCACTCAACTTCCCTCCCCGTAATTGATTTTTTGTTTCTTTTACTTCTTTCCTACGTTAAACCATAACTTCCCCTCCCTTAATCTTCTTCGACAACTAAAAACCCCATTAAAGCCAAAATTCATCTTTCATCTCTTAGATATCCTTCAACCCACAAGAAAATCTCTAAAACCAAACAAAAAAAATCCCTATCTTTTTCTTGCAAACATGGTATGTTACAAGAATGTTGAAGGCACGTCCAGTAGTGCTTGAATCGAACCTCCCATTGAAATCAATAAATTTTTCGACAACATGACAAAAGATCATTTCTAACTTCTCAATGAAAAAATGTATTTCCTGAGGAAGGTTTCAAGTTCCCTACTGATGGGGAATCCAACTTCGACAAAGAGGTAATGGATGCCATAGCCAAGCACGACTTGGAGCCTTTCGTTAAACACCCAGGGGACATATGTGTGCCACTGGTAAAGGAGTTCTATACGCACCTCACAAGCCCTACACAGTCGGGATTATATGTGATAGGCGACCAGATCAAGTTCATCGCCGCAGTGATCAACAAGTTTTATGGTCTAAAGAATGTAGTGGACCAACACACTCCTTTTGTTGAGATCGCCGACGCCCAAACGATTCATTAGGTCTTGGAAGACCTTAGTTTTGCTGACACTGAGCTAGACTCCTCAAACAAGTCCGTGGAACGAGCGCGCCTCAAGCCAAAGGCTAAGTTGTGGATTCACTATGTTAAGACCAGCTTGATGCCCACGTCCCATCACACTATGGTGCACATAACCAGACTACTCATGTTGCACTTCATCCTTAATGGGCGCCCGATAGATGTGGGGAAGACTATAGTAGGTGAAGTCTACTTATGCTTAAAGAAGAAGTCCAGTCCTTTGATCTTTCCTAACTTGATCACATCAATGTGCTAGAAAAAAGAAGTGTTTGAAGACCCAATGGTTAACGAGGTGGATGCGAGCAAGAGTGCAATCACTCTAGACCAGATTCTCAGCCTAAGGGGATTTGACGAGGATGCCCTAGTAGAAACGATTTCTGGAGGAGCCTGAACCTTTACTGCAGCAAGGATTGGTGAACTGGTGGCCACCATGAAACGCCTCAGGGAAGACATGGACCAGATGCGCAACGATCTGACAACTTTTTTCAAGTATGTCTAGGAAAAGGATGATATGCTAAACTCTTGTTTTAAGTACATGTTATCGCATGTTGATGTTGACTTCCCACTCTTCCCTGATGCATTGCTAGCAACCAAGAAAGACCCTCCTCTCACACAAGAAACCCCAACTGCCAGCAAAGCCCATGCACAGCCTCGACCCTCCACTCAAGAGAAAGCCCCTACTAATGCCACCATATGCCGATGACCCTGTCACCATTGAGAGCGACGATGAGGACTTGATGGACCACACTTCTATAACATCACATGCCCTGACTCCAAATGTCGTAGCAAAGACTAAGGCTTGCAAGAAGCGCACGGCAGTTTGTGTGTGGAACACCCCTAACAAGAAGAGTGATTCTTCCGATATTGATGATGATGATGACCAACCCGAGCAGCCTGCCCAAGATGCCCAGAACGAAGCATCCCCACCACTAGAAGCGGATGCCACTAACCCACCCATTGTTTCATTAAGAAGAAGGGCATCAAGAACAAGACAACCAGAACAACACCACAAAAATAGGACCTCCAATGAGGTACCTCTACATTGCATTTAGGTTAGTTTCATTTCATTTACTTCTCATGCATTGGGGACATTGCATCTTTCAAGTTTGGGAGGAGTAGTGTTCATAGTTATCCATTTGTATTTGTAGTTAGAAATAGAATTTTGCTATGGCATATTGTTTAGTTTAGAGATAATTTTATGAATAAATTAAAGATGTCCAATGATGAGTAATTTTTTTATGGCTTTGGATTGATTGAATGTCTATGATTGTTGAGATTGGTAGAACTGACTTTAAGACTTGATACTTTTAGATTAAAACTAACACGATGTATGCTCTCTATGTTTAAGATTGTTAGAGGATTTTTGAAAAACACTTGCATGCCTTAGTATGAACGAACCAGATGAACTTGAATGATAAATGAAAGAATGTAAAGGCTTTATTAAACTCCCTTGTGCTTAATGAGTATGCTAAACTGTGAATAAATGCTAAGGCATATCAGTAGAGGGACACTTCGCTTTGTGTTGCATTGCCTGGAAGCCATACTTAAATAAATGGCAGCAACATCAAACGAGTGAATGAAAGTTGTCATGAGATGACTCTGCTTACTGGCTCGGGGTAAGATATTTGCTCCATACTCATCTACAGTAGTTGTGATGAGCTGACACCCCTTCAAAGAAACTTGGAATCGAGGGAGTAAAACTGTGCTTAATTGATGCATACTAGGTTGCAATAGAGATCTTGCCCAAAACGTTTCTAACTCTATTAAGCATAGATTGCATGCAACACACACACATGAAAAGGATCTTATCCTAAGGAAAAGTTTTTAAAGTGTTGATTTGCCTAGCATGTTGAAGCCTATATTTTTATGAGGATTGAAATTTTTCCATAGCATTATCTTGAACTAAACTTTACCGTAGCACTCACTCTGTTTTTCTCTACTCATTTCTTGAGGACAACCAATAGCTTAAGTTTGGGGGTGTGATAACCTCGTAAAAAGCATGCATTTCATTCTTTTTACCTTAGGTATTTGCTTGTCTTTAAGCTCATTTCATTTAAATTTAGCTACATTTAGTTCATATAGTTGCATTTGGTGTTGTTAGCTTGGTTGTTTTGATTTAATTAAGAAATGGGTGCTGCTTGAGAAAGGGTTGTTCTGGTATGGTGATGTGTAGGAAAGCAAGGGCATGTGGCTGAGCAAAGTAATGTTGCAGCATTTTGGATGGCAATTCTGGGTGCAGAAAAGAACAAAGCAACACAGATATTTTCCATCCTACGTGAGAGAACCCCCATTTGTCTTTTGTGCTTGGTATATACTAAGGAATATTTCCTACGACACAAAAGGAATGTCTAGGGCACAAAACCCTAAGAGCCTCCACTATATATAGGACAAGATACCCACTTTGAGGGAAGAGCTGAAAAGGTGACTTTTGGGTGCTAAGAGTGAGAAGAAAAGAAGGCTACTTTCCATCTTCTTCCTCAACTTGTTGTCCACCATTGTTGAAGCTCCAAGGGGTGACCTTGATGGCCTTTAAGAGAAGCAGCAAGTCCAGGGTGGTTCGTGGCAGTCCAAGTCAGCACGGGAGATTTCCTTTTCTTTTTTGTTTGCTTTAACCCTTTTTATTTTAGAAATAGTTTGTTTAAGACAAATGATGATAGATTATTTACACCCAGCCATGAACTAACTTTAGATGGCTTGGGTTTGTTATGGATGATTTGTTTTAGCTTTTAATGAATGTTTAGCATGTTTCCAGTTTCGTATAATTTGTCTACTGTTTTATCGCCTTAAGTATTTAAGAGATTTCAAGAATTAGCCTTTACTTAGGTGTTAGATTAGCTTAATGGTCGAGAGAGTTAAGCTTACATCCACATAGAGAATGAGTTGGCTACTGAGAGGCACATCTCTAAATCACCTTAGAGATAAGGATAGAGTTTCAACGACTAATAAGGGTAGCACGACAATGATAAGTAGCTTGCTAGGGGTTCACGCTGAGAGGTATTGCCTTAGCATTCTGGCTGTCAAGTTTCTTGCTGGAGATTGTGTAGAAAGACCATAAGAAACCCTGTTGAGCATATTTTGAGCTAGAAAGTGTTAGATATACATTAGAACTAGGCGTAGGAGTCCGTAACATACCCAACCTATCATTCCTAATAGAGAGTTTCATATACAATTAAGGACCTTGCAACTTATTCAATTCACTTCAGTTTTAGTTAATTGCTTTTGCTACAACATTTCTGATATCTTCCCACTTTCTATCACATTTATATTCAGTTTGTGTTTTGTGTGCTTGAACTTGACATGAAATACCTCCAATCCCTGTGGAGAAAATATTCACTCATCACTTTACTACTTGTATCGACGTGTATACTTGCACTATTTGCGTATCATTTAAAGTACACCACACATCGCAACAATATGGCTACGACATTGGGGTGAGGTGTTGAGGCACCACGAGTCGAGATTCGACTAGTTGGGCAAATAATTCTACGTAAGTCACAAGTATGAGAGCAAAGCTGGGCCTGTTGCCCCGATTTCTTGCTTCTGGTTTTGGTGGGTTATGAACTGTTCGGCTTGTGCTCGTTGTATCGTGCTTGTTGATCACCACTTCTTGCAAGAAATGTGGGTTGTAGGTTGTTGTCATGTTTATTTTGCTTTCTCTTTTTTAGGGTTTCTTTGACTCCCCTCCATTGAGCTTTCCACTCTTTATGGCTGCCAAAATCAACTTCCTGTTCATCAGCATATCGGTGAAGTTCTTGGTTGCATGATTTATCATACGATCATAAAAACACCACTTCAACGTCTCTACAAACATGGGTGTAATCTCGCTTTCCAACAACGGCGGTTGAACCTGAGCGGCTACATCACGCCACTTTTCGGCGTATTGGCGGAAGTTCTTGTTTGCCCTCTGCTTCATTCCTAGTAGCACCAAATGACTTGGGATCATGTCTGTCACGTGTTTGTACTAGTTGACGAAGGCACTTGATAGGTTTGTCCATGTTCTTATGTCAGCCCGACTTAGTTGTGTATACCAACGAGCGGCCAACCCCGCCAAACTATCTTGGAAATAGTGTATAAGCAACTTCTCATTGTAGAGATAGTAGGACATCTTTCTGCAGTACATTGTCAAATGGGCTGACAGGAAAGTAGTTCCCTCATACTTTTCAAAATTTGGCATCTTAAATTTTGGGGGAATGATTAGATCAGTCAATAAACTAAGATCTCTGGCATTCAGACCGTGATGCATGATAATTTCTTGTAAGGCCTTGACAATCTCCTTAAGCTTGTCACATCAATCTTCCAGTTTCTGATCTGCCCTACTTTTGTCAGCCATCTCGTCTAAGTCGGGTACTTAAGGCTTTAATCGTCCCCTTGACCTACTCAGAACTCCACCACAGTATGGACCGAGGATCTTGCTAGATGAATCTTGCTTTTCCTTTGAGAACCTCGCGACTATTCTTCTACGGAAGGTTCCCCATCTTTATACCTCTAAAGGCTTTGATACCCTCAGGGTTCTTGCCAAGCATGGCTGTTATTTGCAACACAATATTCTCTTATGTGTTGCTAATTTACTTCTTCAAATCTTTTTCGATCTTCTCACGCTTATCCTGAGCACCTTTTATGCTGGCTTAAACGGCTATCATTCTGTTTTTCATTTCCATTTTTGAGTTTCAGAGTGATTTTTGTACGGATGCGTAATTTTACGGACTGCGATTTGAACTTCCCGTAGTTAATTTTATATTTAAGCAAATTATTAGGCGAGATTAATAAATGAAATGGTAATGCAAATGCAAATGATACAAAGACCAATGATATTCCAAAATAAAAGTGCACTTCATATATCATAGAGTTTCGAGTAAACATTATTCGAAAACAAAATAAGGTGGTCTTTTATTCTGCTACCTTGAGGCGCTTTGGCACTGGTGGCTTGACATTTCCCATTGGTGTAGCGTTCCTCTTAACATGGCCGAAAAACTGGGTAACCTACTGGTACTGACCCATTGCCTCATCAAGAAAATCTAGCAGGTGCTACCCATCCTCCCTAGCTAGGAGAAATCTCAATCTCAAATCTCTGTCTTGATTCCTCATCTCACGAGCCTTGGAGACTGCTTTCTAGATTTGAAGTCGCAGATGATCAATGTAGAATTGTCTTCCTAAGCATGCAACATCCATATCCCGCTTTGTATCAGCCCACTGAACCTTCTCGTAATCCCAGACATCAATAAGAGTATGGATATGATCCTCGTGCACTTGCAACTTCTTCTTCAACTCTGTGATTCCATGACGGAGTAATTCGGTTTCGGATCCCTTGGCTTCTTCTTCCTTCAGTATTTCCCTTCTAAATGTTGCTTGTCTTCAACCAGTCTGTTTGCCTTCTCTTTTTGTTTGCAAGCCTCGCGTCACCAATCTTTTAATTCCATCTTTCTTTCCTCTAGCTGTGCCTTTTCTTCTTTTGAGGTCTTTGAGCTACCTGCTTGTGCTGCTTGAGCCTTCAAACGGTTGATTTCCTATGTTAGTTCCTACACATCTTTGAGGTAATGCTCTCGACTTGATAACAGTGCCTTTGCCTTCTTATTAAAACCTTCTTTTTGGACTTGTTCTGCGAGGAGCTTGCTTTCAACTTCAGTTACTCTATCCCACAACTTCTCTTTTTTCCTTCTCAAAGTCTTGTTGTAAATCTCTAGTTTTGACATCACGACACCAGGCTGAGGATTATCTGATGGGCTCACCAAGATTTGTGCCCCTATGTTGTAAATTCTCTTCTTCCTCCAACTGGTATATTTGGGCACAACGTCTGTGAATAGGGCTACCTCCATACGAAAAGTTTGCTTCCACTCCTTAGCCAACTCCATTACTCATTTCATGGAATTATCTTGTGTAAGAGAATTCTTCCTCACGTAGCCCATGAGTGTTAGGAATGAACTCCCTAGAAGCATACCGATTTTGTACGAGCAGAGGGACATAATTTTTGGCTCCCCATAGGCCTTTAAGAGGAACCCATTCCATTCTTCCGCACTTGTTTAGGATCGGCACTAGATACATCAATGGAGCTCTCCATGTGATATCGACATCGACGAGGTTTCTAAAGAGGAAAGCCCACTATTCTTTCTTCCCATTTCGCGGCCACTATTTCCGGATAACCTCCTTGATTGGGACCGAATCTCGTGATGTTAGATGTCTGCTTATCTTTTCATTTTCCCATAAATGGCTTTGTAACCATAGGTAAAGCGGATGCGAACATCCACTGAAGCTCCCCCTTCCTTGAGTCCGGCAAAAGTTCAGCGACCTAAAGGTTTCTGCCAAAATAGCTAGAGCAGGGTTCACATTCTTTTGAGCCAGCATATCCATTAGAGTTATTTCGATATGCCCTAGAACTTTGGGGAAGATAACTAACCCATAAATAGCCAAGGCGAGCAAATCAAGGACCCTTTCGTGCTTCACATCCTTCATGATCTGGGCGTTGATGAATTCCCATGTGAAACAAGCACTTTTATTCTTTTCGTCAACATGGGCATCCACTTCTTCAACATTTAGACCAGCAAGCTTGGCAAATTTCTTCCGATAGCTAGAGTTTTTCTCCTTCTAGTATATTTTATCAGGTTTCTCTAATTTGAGGCGTAGCAGAACCATGTACTCCTCAAACGTAGGGGTCATATCTTCCTAGTTGAATATGAAACATTGATAGGCTGGATCCTAGAACTCAATAGCTGTCAATATCATGGGTTCGTCTAGCTCTACTCCAAGCAAAAGAGCCATATCACAATATTTTTTGGTGAACACGGCTCGACCATAGGCTTTTAAATTCCCAAACGGTGACTAGTCCCGATAGATGTTTGGGTGGTAACCCCATGTACACTTCCTTCAGAAGGTCGATAGTTTATTCTTTTTGTACGCTGTCTCCATGTCGGCTTTGGAGCTTTGTAGAATTGCTTCGAACATCAGTGTTTGTGTAAAGGACTCCGGAGCTGGATAATATGGCCCGAATACTCATGATCTCTGAATGACTAGTGTTTCAGAATACCAATGGGATGCAATGTGATGTGTGCTCTATAAAATTCAAAGGAATGTTCGTACACATAAAAGAGATGAAATACAAGGGCAAGATACAGAAAGTAAAACAATAAATAAGAGTAATATAGAAGACAAAACTTATGGCTTCAAATGGCTGGTGGGATGGGCTTTCTAAAACATATATTCATACAGGTTTGGATCTAAAAAGGTTCTTAAACCGTCCATATCCCTACTCCAAGGTAGATAATATGTTCGATTATGGCCTATCACAGGCTTACGAATCGAATACGGCTGGAGGGGATGCATTTCCATTATGTGCGTGTGTAGGGTTACTCACGAAAGAATAAGTACTGTAGACCCCAGAAGACTTTCACTAGCCCATTCACAGGGTTACTCACGAAGGCAGAGCTATTTTCTTCCACTTAAGTTTGAAAAAGACCGGGTAGAAGGCTTATGATTATGATGCAATAACAGTTTAAAGCAAAAAAAATGTACACACAAGAAATGCAACGGGTTACTAAAGAAAATAATTTGTGATTAAGTAAAAGTTGTGCCCTCGAATAATCCCAGTAGAGTCGGCAAGCTGTAACAACGGAGTCGCCACTGGTTCCTGTTATTATATTAGGCGGACCCAAAACCTACAAACCAACCAGATCGAGAGTTTGAGGGCATTGTTACGTGTGGGGAAGGATTAGCACCCCATCACGCCCAGAGACCGACGCTTACTTGCTCACTAACATTTTCTTTATAAATTGGATGCGTGCATGGAAAGATTAACACAAAAATCCAAGAAGTTCTAAAATTGACACAAACTCACTCACAGCTGAGAAAATCCGAATCAATCTAGACGCAAAGGGATTAAGGTGTTAATCCTTAAAATTCAAAAATGCACTTTGGCTTAGGAGTCTCGATCGTTCCCACAACGGAAAGGGGAAGACCGAATTAATCCCAATTGAAAATACTTCTCGTTTTCATGATGCAATAAAACGTTTTTTGAATAATGTTTTATTCGACCTTTATTATAATACTAAACCTAAAGTGTTGATTCTTAAGTGATTAAGGTGACTAATCCTAAAAGTCTCTACTTGATAAGTTTTAATCAAAAAAAATATTTAATGGCCTAATGAGAATTACCGAGTTAATTAAAAATATGTTATGTGAGAGAATGTAACCCCCTTAGCCCGGCCTAGACGCTTGACCCGAACTACAAAGATTACACGGGGAAAACCAAAGTCAACTTGAAAGTCAACCTTGATTAACGACCCTTTTTTTCTTTTTATCTTCTCTAGATGCACATTAAGCCTATGTGATTACTCAAGAATCATAGGATAGAAAAGCACAGCGATCGGAAAACAATTAGGGATTTAATAGTAAGATTTACAGTTTAAGGGGCCAAAATGTAAATCTTGGAAAATATAAGGACTATGTATATTTTAAGCTTACCAAAATGTAATTAGTCATATTACATTCCTCTCTGTCAAATTTCAGCTTAAAAGGACATTTCAAGCTCAAACAATTGCATGCACAACATCAAGGACTAAAATGTAAAACATGAGAATTTTAAACAATTCAAAACACAGCCCAATGGTCAACTGTTCCGGAACGCTGACCTTCGTATCGAAACTGGTTTGATCGTTTCGGTACTTGGGCCCGTTCCGAAACTCGTATCGGAACATGGCTTTCGAGTAGCCAAAGTATTCTGAAACACATTCAGCCGTTACGAAACACCATGGCCATTTCAGGCCCCTATTTCGAAACATTTAAGGGTGTTTCGATACACCTTGCCATGCAACTGAAGAAATTGCTGGTTTTTCACTTCATTACTCAATCAAACATGCCCCAAATCATAACATAACATACCAGCAACATGGTTAGACATTATAGGTCATACCTAAGAGGCTTAAACTAAAGCATGGCATCAAACAAGTGACCATTGAGTCTAAAGGCATGCTTCCTAGTCACAAAACCAAATATAGACTTCAAACCTCAATCCCAACCATATAATACCATTTATAAACTTCAAAAGCCATAACAAACTTACTACAATCGTAGGGAGTTCCAAATACATCTCCAAGAAACAACCATGAAGGCCATTGCCAAATATCAATACTAAAGTAAGTAAAAACATCACAATACTTGAGCTTTACACTTCCTTGGATGTTCTTAACCTTCTTGCTGCCCAAAATCACTTCAATTATCTACATTGTTGGTAAAAGAGAGCGTAAGCATGTTTTCTTAGAGAGGCAAGCTCTAAAGAAAACCTACACCACAATGCATTATTCAAAAACCTTTCTCAAAAGCCATTTTCTACAACATGCTCATTCTATCTCATGCTTGAAAACCATTTCAAAGCAAATCTCCATATGAAAACACAAGTACCTCTATTCTATCTCATGCATTTAAACCAATGCAAATCTCATGGCAAGGCCATACACATGATAAATGAAAACAAAAGCATTTCATATCATAATCTCTTACACATTTCTCATAGCATAAAACATCTCTTCATTTGGTACATGTGATTCAAATACATCTCCATATTTTATATTGGCATTTCACATTTCATCTTTACTCGGATATGCGAATTAGCTTGACTCAAGGTCAAGTCCTACCCTGGTGGAATCTCTCATCAACGGACTCTCATGGCGGTATCTCTCATCGCCACAAAGCTTGGGTATTTCACCAAGTCCTACCTCGATGGTATCTCGCATCATCAGATTCTCACTTTGGATCGACATGGCACTACCCTCATTACCCGACTCCAAAGAGCACGTACGAATTTTAGTTTATAGTGCACTCTCATCCTATTGATCGATCAATTATATCTGGTAACTATCTCATTTTCTATGCCAATATATTATGTCAAAAACATCATCTCACCTACTGTTTTTATACAATATTTCTCAAGTGTTTTTCATCTCATTTCAAAATCACATCTCATGCTTTGCATTAAATAAAAATCTTAAAAATTCTTTAATGCAACATGATGTCTCATGAAAACTCTTCAAAGCATCATCTCATGCTACAAATCATGCATAAAACGGTAGGAATTTGTCTATCTCAAAACAAGAGCATGTAAAAGCATTTTAGAGGCAACAACCACTTATTTGAGAGAAAATCTAGCCATACTTACTTCCGGACTTAGGATGGTGTTTTAAACCAATCCTAAATCCCCAAACCTTGTTTCTTTGTCCCTCAAGGACTTCTTAAACCATTCACACTCACCGATTACGTTTCGCTTGCTCGTCGAAATGATATCTAAGCTCTCGGCACTTCCGAATCAACACCAAAGGCGTCCGAAGATGTCTCCCATGTTTATTACACATAAGAGCAGAGGATTAATGCATCATCATGCATTGAAATCACCAGCCAACAAATCAAACTTGCTTCTAAACCCAAAGGCATCATTTCGGCCACCAAAAGCAACCGAAATCATCTCCAAACTCTTCCAAAACAAAGCCCAGCCAAGATTAATCGCTTCTAATCTTTTATAAACCTTAATCAACACCAAAAAGCACCATAAACTCGTCCATAAACCTCCAGCTACAATAGAACACGAAAACCACCCCAAAAACCACTAAACTAGCATGCAAAACATAGGAATCCAAACCTATTCGGGATTTGTTTGATAAAACCTCATTTATAACATCATTTTCCATCAAAAATACATTAGAAATCAACCTCAAAACAGAGCCTAACCAATAGTTACGAAAATCATCAAGATCTCTCCAAGAATCTTGAGTTTTAACACAATTTCATGTTTCTAACATTAAAGAAACTCAAAAATCATTAACAAAGGATTGATAACTTGGGAATTTCAATAAAGAACTGATCATTAGAGGAGAAGGACGAAGCTTACCTCTAATGGCTGATTTCTCCTTAATTTGGGCAAGTTTCCTTAAAAATCCAAAGTGAGAACAAGAGGATTTGATGAGGAAAAGATTAGGAATCGAAAGAAGATTGAAATCTCATCAAAAGGGATGAAAATCAGAGGCTAAATGATGGAGGAAATGTGTTTGACTGAGTGGAAGTTGAGAGAAAATGAAAAGAGGGAAAAATATCGTAAAGTAGTTATGAAAGTCAAAATAGATTTTTCTCCTTTAATTCCCTTTATTATATCATTATTAAAATACCCAAAATAAAGAGAAATCCGATTAAAAACATTTTGGTAAAATTAGCTCCTTAAAGATTCAAAGTTTCAATCCTTTACAAAAAAGTCACTAGTCAACTTTTGCAAAAACTGTGATTTGGTCACTACACTGAAATGTAGTATTTCCAAACCTTATTTTGTAAAATTGTTTTCACCATAATCATTCATATAATAAATGATTATTTTTAGATATTTTTTTCCATAATTTTAAAGCATCCCTAACTAGGTGTTCCCTAAATCTCCCTTAAAGGTTCGAACCATTCTCGACCGGCCCGATTTAAACTCCAAAACTTCTAGGACTAAAATCAGGGTGTTACAAAGAAGATCCTAAACTTAGGGGATTTATTACCACACATTATTAAATCCTACATAAAAATTAATGATATCCCACCCTTACATATATATATTTTAATAGCTAAGCCCAAAGTATATATTTTTAAGAATATACAAATATCAAAAATACAAAGAAGTCCAAATTATTAAAGGATATGTATAATATATTTAACCTACATTTTATAGGTGTTTGACAAGAAAATTAAATGACATTAAAAGAAAATAGAAGGATTAAATTGCATCAAATACAAAATTAAAGAACTGAAATTAGAGGAGACGACACTGCCCAGGCAGACTTGAAGCAACCTGTTGTTGCCACCCCTACCACGACAACAGAAGAGTTAGAGGAGAGGACAGAAGAAATTGAAGAATGTGAGTCTTCTCATATCTGAATTCCATGTGAAGGACGTCTCAAAGATTGTCGTCCTCCACCCCTCTTCCACAGCGGTTGACAAAATAAAAACATGAGTACCAGCTTAAGAAGATCTATGATGTTTTTAAGCAAGTACATATCAATATTCCATTGTTAGAGGCCATCAAGAAGATGCTTGGTTATGCAAAGTTCCTTAATGATGCAATGTCCAGGAGATCCAGACTTGTGGAGTTTGAAACTATAGTCATGACAAATGGTTGCATAGCAATCCTACATAACCTACACCCCCAAAGAACAAGGATCACGGGAGTTTCATTATACCATGCATAATCGGTGATCAATATGTGGGTAAGGCACTTTGTGATCTTGGAGCTAGTATAAATCTAATGCCCAAATCTGTTTTTTTAGAAATTAGGTATTGGAAAGCAAGACTCACAGCGATCATGCTGCAAGCATAACAGTGATCGATGTAGCGAAGGGAGAACTTACTATGAGAGTCAATGACCAGCACATAAAGCTAAATGTTCTCCAGGCCATGAAACAAGTTGATGTACAAGAAGAATGTAAGGCAATATTAGAGGTAATTTTAGACCAACCCTGCATCAGATCAAGCTTTCACGACAGACAAATTGGTCACTGTCACCACAGCGACCTAGAAGACTGCCACGACAGCACTGGTGACAGCAACCCCTCGGATAATGACACCTCTAACACTGAAGGTACTGAGGAGGTAAATTGGATAGGCATGCGCCTAGGTAAGTTCTTTGAACCTTTGAACTATACCTCTAACGAACATATGATTCAAAAGCCTTCCATAGATCAGCCACCTGCCATAGATCTTAAACCCCTACTAGGGCAGCTTAAATATGTTTTTCTTGGTCTCAATGATATGTTGCTCGTAATCATCTCTTCTAAGTTGATACAGGAACAAGAACAACAGCTGGTCGGTATGCTACAACAGCATAAGAAGGCAATTGGATGGACCATTGCCGATATCCAGGGCATCAATCCGGCAATTTGTATGCATAAGATCCTCTTGGAGGATGATCATAAGCCAACAATAGATGCTCAGAGACGACTAAATGAAGCTATGCGGGAGGTGGTACGAAAAGAAAATTATCAAATGGCTTGACGCTGGAATTATTTATGCCATCTCGGATAGCAAGTGGGTGAGCCCTGTGCAATGCGTACCCAAGGAGGGTTTGTATGGACTACCGAAAGCTTAATAAAGCTACCCAGAAGGACAACTTCCCCTTATCTTTTATTGACTAAATGCTAGATAGATTAGCAGGAAAACCTTACTATTGTTTCCTTGATGGTTATTCAGGTTATAACCAAATTTCCATTGCACCGGAGGACCAGGAGAAGACAACCTTCACATGCCCCTATGGAACATACGCCTTAAGAAGAATGCCATTTGGATTGTGTAATGCACCAGCAACTTTTCTACGATGTATGGTGACAAAATTATCTGATATGGTGGAAGATTTCCTGGAGAACTTTATGGATTACTTTTCCGTCTTTGGAGACAGCTTCAACAACAGGCTAGGCAATTTGAAGAAAGTGCTGAACTGGGAAAAGTGTCATTTAATGGCAGATGAGGGCATAGTGTTGGGACACAAAGTCTCCTGTCGTGGCATAGAAGTGGACAAAGCCAAAATCGAAGTCATCGAAAAACTGCCGCCACCCACCACAGTCAAGGGCATTAGGAGTTTTTTAGGACACACAGGTTTTTATCGTAGGTTTATTGCAATTTTTTCTAAAATTACTAAAACTTTGTATCTTTTGTTGGAACAGAATAAGTCCTTTGACTTCAATAAAGAATGTACTGAAGCATTAAAGACACTGAAGGAGAAGCTGATAACATCCCCAATATTACATCCACCGGACTGGAGTTTACCGTTCGAGATAATGTGTGATGCTAGTGACTATGTTGTAGGGGCAGCACTAGGGCAGCGGAAGAAGAAACTCTTCCACGTAATATACTATGCCAGCAAGACCTTAAACAATGCCCAGATAAACTACACCACAATAGAGAAGGAGTTGCTAGCTTTGTTATTCGCCTTTGACAAGTTCAGACCATACATACTTGGAACAAAAGTGGTGGTTCACACGGATCAATCAGTAATAAAATACATGTTCACCAAAAAAGATGCACGACCACGATTGATACGTTGGATTCTGCTATTGCAAGAATTTGATATAGAAATCAAAGACAGAAAGGGAACAAAAAACCAAGTAGCTGGTCACTTGTCAAGACTAGAGATGGGAAAGGATCAAGATAAAAACGAAGTTAACATACATGAAACTTTCCCTGATGAGCAGTTATTCACTGCCACAAGCACTGTTGCGACAGCCATGGCGACATGTAAGCTTTTTGAAGTTCCTTGGTATGCTGACGTATAAAACTATCTTTTTAGTGCTTTATTACCTCCTGTACTTAACTACCAAGCAAGAAAGAGGTTCAAAAATGATGCAAAACCTTATTATTGGGACAGACCTATTCTATGTAAGCACAATATAAATCAGATTATCAGGAGATGCATACCAAAGGAAGAACAAGAAAAAGTGATCCACCATTGCCATGCTGCTCCTTATGGAGGACACTTTGGAGGAAACAAAAACTACTGCTAAAGTTCTGTAGTCTGGTTTCTTTTGGCATACACCATTCAAAGATGCACAAGCCTTTTCCAAGCTTTGTGACAAGTGCCAAAGGACAGGAAACATCTCTAGAAGGCATGAGATGCCCCGGCAGAACATTCTCGAAGTTGAAATTTTTTATGTTTGGGGAATCGACTTCATGGGACCATTCCCAACTTTTTGTGGGAACCTGTATATACTGCTGGCAGTAGATTATGTGTCCAAGTGGATAGAAGCAATTGCCACACAAAAGAATGATGCCAAGACGTTCAAAGATTTCTACACAAACACATCTTCACTAGGTTTGGCATCCCAAGGGCAATCATTACTGATGAGGGTAGGTATTTTGACAATAGGGTCATTACTAATGCATTGAAGAAGTATGGAGTTAAACACAGAATCACAACAGCATATCACTCTCAAACCAATGGCTAGGCTGAGATCTCCAATAGAGACGTGAAGAACATTCTTGAAAACATGGTTAAGCCAACTAGGAAGGACTGGTCTCTTCACTTGAATGATGCATTTTGGGCCTACAGGACTACATTCAAAACACCATTGGGAATGTCACCTTACCGACTCATCTATGGAAAAACTTGCCACCAACCTTTCGAGATACAACATAAAGCATACTGGGCTATTAAGACAATTAACATGGATTGGGATAGAGTAGGGCGGAAAAAGCTGTTGGATTTAAATGAAATTGATGAAATTTGAGCCATGGCCTACGACAACGCCAAAATCTATAAGGACAAGACAAAGAAGTGGCATGACCAAAAACTTCTGCCACGACAGTTCACACCAGGCCAAAAGGTGTTGTTGTTCAACTCCAGGTTGAAGCTTTTCCCAAGGAAGTTAAAGTCTAGATAGTCCGGACCCTTTTAGGTAGTTCAGGTTTTTCCCCATGGTGCCATCACAATAAGATCTATCAAGGACGAGCACTAGTTCAAAGTCGATGGACATAGACTTAAGCACTATCAAGGGACTGAAGCCCCAAGAGAATAGGAAGTAGGAATTTAATAGTAGTTTATTTTAGTTTTCAGGCAAATAAAAGAAGCAAAGGAAAGAGAAGGAATTAAGCAGCCCATTTCATTCACCTCAGCCTAAGAAGCCCAAGAGAGAGGTCAATGGTAACAAGGCTGTCATAACAGCCGGTCACCAGCTGTCGCGGTAGACACGCAAAGACAGCATGTCACCTCGTTGTCGCGACATACACACAACACACGGGAAAAACACGGAAACGCGTAACAGACGCGTCCAGAAAACGCGTGACAGCTGGCTCTATTTTTCACGCCAAACGTTACAGCTTCAACGGAAGAAACCTTGTTCTATATAACCCTCACTCCCATTTCATTTTCACCTTCATTCTACTCTCTCTACTCTGTTTTAGAATATTTTAGCTTTTCAGTATTTTCTTTCCTTTTATTTCTACAGTAACCTTACGATGAAAATGAGATCAACCCGAAGAAGTGTTACCTCCACCTCTGTCGCGACAGTCTCCACCCCCACACACAGCAGAATTCCTAAAAGGTTCGCCTCACCAGAAACAGAGAAAAGATATTATGAATCTTTTTAGAAAAGAGATATGTGGGAGGAGAGGAGCTTTACCTACCTAAAGAAGATCGGAGATCTAGGTCTAGAAGGATTCATCGCTAAAAGGATCATCAGTCTAAAATGGAAAATGTTTGTGGAACAACCCCAAGAGATGAATGTATCCCTCATCCGAGAATTTTATGCTATTATCACCTCTAAGGACACCTCTCAGGTCGCCATCAGGGGTAAGGAAATCAAATTAGAACCAGCCTACATCAATTCTATGTATGCCATGTATGTGGGAAGGAAGGAGGACGAGCATAGCAGGTTCATCAGCAATTTGTCGCCGGCAGACCTCACCGAATAAGGAACCAGCTGGAACGAGGACCCAAAACATCGGTGGACGGTTCGATGAACTCAACTCACACCTGTTGCCAAGTTGTGTAACCACTTCGTGAAGAAACGCCTCATGCCCACATCTCACAACACGACAGTGGACCAACAAAGGCTGGCCCTCGTTCAACTCCATCATCAACGAACGTCAGATCAACATGGGGAAATATATCCTCGATGGAATTCATGAGTGTGCACTGAAAGATAAGGGCCCCCTCTTCTTCCCTTACTTAATCACAACCCTTTTTCGAGCCAACAACGTCCCTAAAATTGATGAGGATGTCAAGATCCAGGGTAAGGGGTGGACACAACAGAATCTCTACAGCCTGATGGAGCTGAAGACAACCACACCAATGGCATATATCAACCTCTATGCCATGACAAAACTAGACTCAACAGAACCTATCGCGGCAGAGCCTGCGCAAACAGAACCTGAAAGACCAGAAGGCACCTCCTCCAATTAGTCATTCACCTGCTGCAAAGAATGAGGCCCGATAGAAGGGCTACATGGAATATATGAGGGACTTCCACACTTCTACAGTAAATTTCATTAAAGTTGAACTTAATTTTCCCAACGTGTAGTTCCCTCCTTTTCTAGAAAACCTTCTTTCTGCCTCAACAGCTGTCACTACTCCCATGACGGCCACTCTGACAGCAACTTCCGCCTCGCCCTCTGCCACGGGCAGAACCTGGTGACAGAAGGTCTGCATCCCCCCAGGTTACTCCTCGAGGAGCCAAGAGAAAGGAACAACTGCAAGAAATCAACCCAAAACATTTCGAAGGTTTCTCCTCCTCTTCAGTCTGGCAGGATGACTCAGACTCTGAACCTTCTTTCGTCCGCCAAATAGCAAATGACTTCCCTCCCATAAAAAAAATATGATCGACATCGATGTAGAGGGACCCTTCCGCGACAGTGGAG
The DNA here is from genome assembly GCA_958450335.1 of Hibiscus tridactylites. Classification (NCBI taxonomy): domain Eukaryota; kingdom Viridiplantae; phylum Streptophyta; class Magnoliopsida; order Malvales; family Malvaceae; genus Hibiscus; species Hibiscus tridactylites. The sequence goes on from OY288282.1 coordinate 24,727,904, forward strand.
ACGACAGCAGAAGCAGCAGCAAAAGCGACAGTGAGCTTGTGATTCTGGACAAAGCTCTGAAAGTTTCACCTACTAGAATCCAGCCACCTCGAGAGGCAAAGAAGAAGGTAGCCTTCTCCTCTCCAACCACAAATCCAGCCGCTGCTAAAAAAGAAATTGCCCGCCAACAGCTCCGCATAGACAACATCAGTGACGATAACACTTCAACTTAAGCTTTTTTTACTCTTTTTGTCGTCTGTGTTTTTATTTGCTATTTGTGATGTTTTTTTATATATATATGTTGTCATGTATTGAGGACAATGCAACCCTCGAGTTTGGGGGTAGGCAATCCTCCTTTTATTAATGAATTTATCATATTTTGTGTTTCATTACTATTTATTTTTGTGTCTAAAAAATTGGCTTAAGTTTTTGAACTTCTCTTACCTGTCGCGGTACTCACTCTCGTGACAGTAGCTTTAGAATGTTTTAGGAAGTATTTAGAGCCTTACTATAGTTCTGAACTCTTAAAAACACCTTTGTGACTTATATGTTTTTAAGACACTGTTAGCAAAATTAGAATATGAAGCTTTTCTACTTGAGTTAGAAAGAAAACTTAGACTCAGTTTACTCCTAGAGGTGCCTAACACTGGCTCTAGAAAAATAACTAGAAGTACTCCTAGAGGTGCCTAACATTGGCTCTAGGAAATTAAACTAGAGGGGCCCGAAATCGGCTCTAGTAGAAATAGAAAAACTTTAGAGAAAGACTAGAGGTGCCCTAAATTGGTTCTAATTAAGAATTATTTTTGAAGTAAAACACAAGTGAGTTAAGTAACTATTTTGGTTGCTAAAGACTCTAGACTCATATTTGTTCACAAAACATGCACACACTCACACGAGAATTATAGTATTGCTCCAAATAAATCCATAAACATTCGAAAATGTATTGATCTTGATGGTGAAGGTGTTGTAGGTAATAGTTGTTCATTGAGTTAAATTCATAAACATTCTTAGTTAGATTGATTTGCTTGAGGACAAGCAATAACTTGAGTTTGGGGTGTGTTGAATGCATAAATGTTCTATATTTTAACCCTCATTTACCCATATTATTGATGCACTCAAGCATGTTTAGTTGCATTTTAGGATAGAATTTGCATAAACATCACAAATGGATAATTTTGCACAGATGTTGCTGATTTTACTTAATTCTTGCACGTACCTATCGTGGTAGCATCCAGGGCAGCAGAGGAATAGAGGATAACTGCATAGCTGGAGTAAAGGGTTAAAGCAAACTGTCTTATAACTCGCTGCCGTGATATCTGCCGTGACAGAAGTGGCGACAACGAAGAAGAATAGATTGAAAATGCAAAGTGGAGTTCGAATGAAAGACGATTTCAAGCCTTACTTTTGTAGACCACTTGCATTATTTTTGCAGTTCAGAAGCATAAAGAAGGCCTTGCCCAAAGTTTGAGGAGAAAAGTCAAAGTAAGAAGATAGGGTGAATTAAAGGAACTCTACTTAGAGATTTAATCTTTAACTAAATTGTACTTTAATTCAAACTAGTATTCTTAGCCATTAAGAAAGCTTATACCCAAGGCCTATATATATGCTTGTATTTCGACCTAGAGAGGAACAACCTAGTTCCTAGTCATCTTCCATCACAAACCCTAGTTTTTCATCTCTCTATCATGTTCTAAACTTCCCTCAGGGCTAAGGTTTGATCTTGTAAAGTAGTTGTAAGGGTTAAACTGTTTCTTAGGATTTTTCTCTGTAATTCAATAGAACTTCAAGTTTATTTACTCTGGTTTTCACATCTCATAACAGTATCGGGAGAGCATTGTAAGGTTATCTATTTACTTAATATCGGAAGAGTTAAGTATACGAAAGGAGTAAATACGAGTTTTCCAGTTTATGGTTAAACTATCTTGGCCTAGAGATAGGTACAAGGTTAAGTGACTAAAGAAGAATTCATAAACATCGGTGTTCATCCATCTATTCACGCCGGGAGGTATCATCCAAGACGTGTTCATCGACAGAACTTGGACATAGGGATAGGACAAGTCACAACAATGGTTCTTGCCAAACTTGAAGTAACAGAGTTGTTGTTCGCTGCCGCGACAACAGCAGACCACTACCGCGATAGGTGCTGCCACGACAGGCTCGGCGACATACGCAACAGAAGTCCTCTGAACAGTGCAACACCTGCACCACTGAACAAATCAATACCAGTCTGCTTTCTCAATCTGATTCCTTCATCTATTTTAGTTTATATTCAAGATTATTCACAACTTCTTATTAAACTTATCTCTTTTCTTATGTAGACTTTTAAAGTTAGAAGTATTTCCAGCCCCTATGGAGACGATATTCGATACTTAGTATCACTATATTACTTGCATCGTGTATACTTGCACTCAATTGCGATAGCCTTATTTACACGCAACATAGAGCATAATGACTAATTTGAGATTGTGTCTGAGATGGTGCTCCATATTATGAGTGCGCACCATATTGTGATTGTTGAGATTGAGAAGCAAGATGTTGTGGTTGTACCCTATTTTGTTGTGGCGACAATGGAGCTTGTTGTGTAAACTGTTGTTGCGGATAACTAAAGTTCCCTTGGCAGACACTAGAATTCCCTTAAAAGGAATTATTTCCAGAGCTGTATACTCTTGAATTATGCGCAAAATTAGAGTTACCACAAGATTCTCAGTTAATCGTGTTGAAAGATGTACCCATGTTACTGCCTCTCATGTTACTAACATAACTAGCACTTTATGCATGTTGTGGGCAATATTCATAGCTATGGTTCTCACCACAAATCTGACAAGAGAACACAAGAGTAGTGGTCTACTGAGCTAGCTGAATAGGACTAAGTTCACTCGTGCCCTCCATATTCTTGATCTTGTTCTCCATAGAAGAAATATGAGCCTCTAGAGAAGAAAGATCATCAAGCTTGAATACTCCTAGTGTAGCTTTGCATGAAGCAGCTTTTTAAATAGTGTAACATCCCGGTTTAGGGTCTAGAAGATCTATTGAGGTATCGAGGTCCGAAAGACAGATGTTGGGAGTTGTGAGAGAGTTCAGGGAAAGTGGTCCTCGGATGATTAGAAAAATATGAAATAAATTTCTAAAATCATAAATAAATATTTTAAGGTTTTGGTAAAACAATTTTGGAAAAACGTTTTCCGAACTGTGACATTTAGGTTTAGTGACAAAAATGTAAAGTTTGCAAAATCTGTTTTTGGTGACCAATTTGTAAAAGAGTCAAAAGCATAGAATCTTTAAGGAGCTAAATTGGCTGGGCCAATATGGTTAATATGCCCTTTATTTTGACTATTCAAATATTTTAAAATAGGTTTTATAATTAAATTAAAAAAAGGTTTTTCTCTTATTTTCTCATTTTACGTTAAAACACATTTTTAGCTTCATCATCTTCTCTCTTCAGCCATACAGCCTTTGGGCTTGATTTTCTTAAGGTAAAAGTGATTTCTTATCAATCTTATGTTGCCAAATTATTTTCCTACATTGGTTTTCTAAAACCCAAGCTTGATTCATTGTTTTTCTTAAGGAATTTTGCCAAACAAGGGGAAATAGCTATCATTGGATGTGAGCAACGAAATTCTCCTCTAATATAAGGTTCTTTATTGATATGTCCATGCTTTGATTGTTTTAATTACTAATGTTATATTTTCTTAATGTATCTTACATGAAAATTGACTAAAATGTGCTAAAATGAGCTTTTGGGTAAGATCTTGAGTGGGATATGTTATTGTTGGGTTTGTGGATGATTTTATCTTTGTTTTGATGTGGTTTTTGTGTTGAGATGATGGGTGAATGATAGGAATCCCGAAATTGGGTTTGGTGTTGAAGTTTGAAGTGTGAAAAGTGAGTTTATGAGTGAGTTTTGAGGTAAATTGATATATGGTGATAATCTGATGTTGGATTGATGTTTTTAGATGTTTATTCATCTGTTTTAATGATATCTATTGCTGGGTTTTTCTGGATATTGTCCGAATTTAGTTTTTCGATGTCTTCGTATTGTTTCGGAAATGTTTTGATTGGGTTGTTGAATCTTTGTTTCCAACAAGTTAGAGTGTTGAAAATATCTCTAATCCTCTGCTTTGGGTTGGTTAGAGGCAGGGATTGAAGATCCAGAGTTGTTGGATTCTTTTGTGGGCGAACCAAAAAGCTAGAAAGGAATTTCGGCTTGGTTTTTGTAATCGCTGGTGAGTGGAAAGGATTTTAATGCTTTAACAAGGTTGAAGAAGTATTTTGAGAGTTTGGGTTGAGCCTTTAGGCCAATCCAAGCTCAAGAGTAAGTTTTGTGTTGTTTTGGCTTTTTCGTCGTTTTACCTATTGATCATGTTTTTGTCATGAGCATATCATTCTAAATGATGTTTTCCATTGTTGTTGTGCATTAAATGCATGATGTTTTTGTCCCATGAGAATACCATGTGATTTATGAAAATGTTGCTTGAGTTCATGCTATGCATGGGCTTGTGGTTATAGTATTTGGGATGTGTTTGGGGAGGTGTTTATCCCCGGTGAAAATCAGTGGATTGTAATATTGCGATGAGTATATTGACAAATGGGTTATATCGGATAGATTGATCGATCAATAGGATGTGAAGTGCACTATAATTATAAAATTCGCGCGTGAGAAATTCTTCGGTTTCACAATAGGGGTAGTGCTATTGTGATGCGAGTGGTAGGGGTAGTGCTATCACCAACGGGCAATGCGGGTAGTGGCATCTTCGCCGAAGTGAGATTGTGGTGAGGGTAGTTTCACCATGTGACTTAATGGGGGTAGAGCCATCAAGGTGTCTGCTTATCCGAGCAACGTGTTAATGATGCTGGTATACTCATTCGCCTATGGTTTTTATATGAGCTTGGTAAACTCATATGATATGTGTTTATGCTTGAAGCATGAGAGTTGTTATGGAGCCGGTATGCTTTGTTTGCATATGTGGTTTACATATGGTTTATGCTTGGTTGATGCATGTTTGTGCCTATGGCATGTGTTATAACATTTGCTTATACTTTACTTATGTTGGCCTGTCGAAAGGAAATGATTTGCGAAAGAGATTTTAATAAATGATTTTGGTTTCCAAAATGAAGAGGGTTTTCAAAACTGCATTGTTGTGGTTTGGTTTTGAGCTCCGCTCACTAAGCTTCATAGCTTACGCTCTCTTTTCCAACTATGCATATCCGTAGATCTTTTGAAAGGCAAAGATTCAAGTGAGGTGATCCAAGTGCCCGCTTCTAGCTCAAGTATGATCTTGTTTAGATAATAGTGTGTGTGGCAATGAGAGTGAACCTTGTTTATGTTTTAGGAGTGGTTTGTAAACTCCTTGTGTTGCGAGCATGTTGATTGCCCTTTTGGGCATGTTTTAACTTGTTTACCATAATGTTGGATCTTGAGGTATCTTGTTTCAATCGTATGTTGGTCATGTTTTAGTTCTCTTGTTTGTATGAATGTTTGATAGTTTGATCTTGGTGTTTGTATGCTCCCCTTGATGTGTGTGATGATTCGAACCAAGGAAAAGAACCTTGGAGATGCTTGAACTGCAGTATTTCTGCTACTGCAGCAGGGTGTTTCAAAACGGGCTCGAACGTTTCGGAACGACCCTTGTTTTGGTCTTGGTGTTTCAGAACGCGTATCGAAACGAGCTTTGTAGGGCTGGAACGGGTTCAAACCGTTTTGGAACGTTTCCTCACTGTGAAGTCCTGTTCCGATACGGTTGTGAGTGTTCCGAAACAGGAGATGTTGGAAGGTAGTTAAGAGCATCTTTGAAGTTATTTTTCTTCTATTTTGGTCCTAGTTTGTTGTGCTTTCAATTGTTGTTAGTTGTGGGCTTGTTTTTTGTTGCATTTCATCATGGAAGCATGAAATGAATTTAATTACGAAGTGATCACCTTAATTACATCATAGGTCCCTATATTATGCTAGTTTTGCATTTTGGTCCCTAGTTGCTCGTTTGATCGTTCGGTGCTCGTTTGTCGTTCTTTCTTCCGCTGCGTGTTCTCATATATAAGGTATAATTCGAGCATCTAGAAAAGATAATAATCAACGCGTTTAGGGTTTCTAATTGGAGGAAAATCTTCAGATCTTTCTTCGATTAGTCTCGTGTGATCCACTCGATACGATCTGGTAGCTAGGCAGGGTCAAGTGGGTTACATGTGTTGGTATCAGAGTCTAGGTTCTTCGGAAAGGCTTGCGTTAGTTGTCGTGCAACCGGAAAGGTAAGTGTGGTAAGTATGTTGTTGTGGTGTTTGCTTGTTTGTTGGGGTTGCTTGTTGTGTAAGGTACCCATTGCAACATAGTATTATCGGGAAAATCTATGTAAAATATTTGAGCACCTTGGACCCTTGATGTTGCTGACCCGAATCATTTCCTTTTGTTTTATATGTTGTTGGTGTAGCATTGCTTTTGTTGTCATGGCTAGACCTAGAAGAGGTCTGGCGGGTGGTGAGCCACGGGAGGATCGAGTTAAGGATGATGGGCATCCGCAAGAGGGAGATTTACCTCCTCCTCCTCTGGTTGGTGGAGCAGATGTGCAAGGTGAAGAGCCTCGTGGTGGCCAGGGACAGGCCGGAACTGATATGAGCCTGTTGATCCAGGTTATTGCTGGGGCTTTTCAGTCTTTTTGGCTGGGTTTCAGGCGGCTGCACCGTAGCATGGTCAGAGGGAAGGGTTACCCCTCGAGTTAGTCTGTAGTTTGGGTGGAGTAGAGTACCTTGGGTTATCGCCTAAGGGAGCCGAGGCATGGTTAGCGAGTACTACCAAGATATTGGGTCAGATGGAGTGTAGTGATGCACGGAAGCTTGGTTGTGTAGTATCTCTGCTTCAGGTTGACGCGTATGTCTAGTGCACTACGATCACCGCGAGTATGGCTATTGCTGATGTCACTTGGGATTTCTTCCGTTCTGCTTTCCGAACGAAGTATTTGGGATTGAGTTATTAGAATGAGAAGAAATGTGAATTCATGGCTTTGGTTCACGAAGCATGACCGTTTTGGAGTATGAGATTCAGTTTGTTAGACTGAGTCAGTATGCTGCTGAGCTAGTTCCCACTGAGAGGGACCGTTGTGAGAGGTTTCGTTATGGTTTGGTTGAGGGAGTGAAGACGTACATGTTGGATGTTGATTATACAGACTTTGGTGTATTGGTTGCTCGAGCCAAGGATATAGAGCATAGTCTTGGTTTATCTACTAGAGAAAGCAGATCTAGTTTAGGGAAACGGCCTACGGAGTGGAATCGTGATCGTGCCAAGGTGTAACGCCCCGGTTTTGGGCTCGGAAGTTTTGGGTGTTGACCGGTTCGGTCAAAGTGCTGATCGAATATATAAGAGTGGATTTAGGAAAGCCTAGTTCGGGTTGCATTAAAAATATGGAAAAATGTTCTAAAATCATCTTTTAATATATATAAGTGAACTGTGAAATCAATTTTGGAAAATGAGGTTCGGAAGGTTGACATTTTGGCTAGTGACCAAAATGTAATTTTTGAAAGTTGCGGGACAGTTTTATAAAGGATTGAAACTTTGAATCTTTAAGGAGCTATTATTCCAAAAAGGATTTCTCCAGATTTTTTCTAAGATATTTTAAGTCTAAAATCTGATTTTAAAGATTAAAAAAAGAGAGGGAAATCATTTTAACCAATTTCCAACTAATTTTCCATTTTCTCTCAAATTCTCTTTTCTCTCATTTTCTCTCTACCCAAACAAAATTCTCCAGATTTCTTTCTCTGATTTTGACATCTAAATCTCTCATTTCAATTCTCAATTGATTCCTAATCATCTCATCATCAAAACCTCTCAATTTACAAGTTGGTTCATCAAGCTTTTTGGCTCTAAAATGGAGAAATTCAAGTTTGGAGGTAAGAACGTCCTTCTCCTCTAAACTATCAGTTCTTTACTGAAATTCCTAAGTTCTCAATCCTTGATTTATGTTTTATTAAAGGCTTTTCAATTGAGATCTTGATTTTTGGCTAAAATGCAAGATTTGGCGATTTTGGTGAAAATTTCGTGTGATCTGTTTAAGCAGGGTTTTGAGATGTTAAAATGATGTTAAATGAATGTTAAATTGATTAGAAGTTGAGGTTTAATCAATGCAATCCCGGATAGGTTGAATTTCCTAAGTTTGGCTTGAGTTTTTGGTTGTTTTTGGAGTGTTTTTGGTGATCTGTTATACCTGGAGGTATAAGGACGTGGTTGTGATCATTTTGCATGTTATTTGATGTATAAAAATGGTTAGAAGTGATGGATCTTGGCTGGGTTAAGTTTTGGAAGTGTTTGGAGGTGATTTCGGTTGTGTTTGATAGCCAAATTGCTAGATTTGTGATGAGCAGCGAGTTGTGTTGTTGTTGCTAGTGTTTTAATGCATAAAGATGCATTAATGTTCTGTTTTTTATGTGCTTGAAACAGGGGAGGTTGATCCTTGAGCTTTGGAGGTGTTTTCGGAAGGTTTCGGAAGCTTGGAAAGCTTGTTGGCTAGCTTTGTTTGGTTATCGGTGAGTGAAGTTGGGATGTCAGCTTTTGAAACAAGGTTTGAAGGTTTTTGGGAGCTTAGTTTAAGTCTAAACAACTTTGCTAAGCTCAAGAGTAAGTGGATGGGTTTTTGCTCTTGGATTGTGTATGTTTTGGCTTCAAAATCAAAAGTGGTTGATGATTGATATGCATGTGATTTGCATGGTTAAATTCTGTTTTGTAAGCATGTTTTAGCATGGTTTAATGCTGGTTTTGAAAGTCCTTTGAAAAGGATGCTCAGGGTAAGGGATCCTTGGTTTTGTTTATGGAAATTGTGGTTTTAATGCATAGAGTTGCATGTGGATCAATGGCTTTATATGATGCTTAAAAACAGTGAATTGATGATGATTAATGATGATAATTGTTACCTTTTGCATATTGTTTATGTATGTGAATCATTGAGCTAATGATGTGATGGCTTTGCATTGTGTGTATGCATGTGAATCATTGAGCTAATGATGTGATGGCCTTGCATTATGTTTATGCATGTGGAACATTGGATATTATGGTAAGATGGTTATATTGGCAAGTGTTGTAAGTGGTTCTTGGTTCGTTGATCGGATATAGTTAGCCGGCTATAGGATTGGGTGCACCGTGAATAAAGTCGCCTTGATGGTGGAGTGGTCAAGTGTGGACCGGGTAAACTCCCCTCAAGTATTCCTAACGAGATGAGGTCAGTGGAGGGTGTGCCCACGGGAGGACCTCGGTTGCTTAAGGTTAGTGGAGGTTGTTGCCCACGGGAAGACCTTGGTTGAGTAAAGGTTATAAGGTGGTTAAAAGTCCTTATGTGAGAACCTTGTACCTGTTGAGATCACAATGGCAATGGTTAAGTCCATGTGTGGATCTTGTGTGTGATGTCCCGGATCTCGTTAGATGATGTCTACAACTACCAATCGGTTATGCAAAGGTTGTATGGTGGTTGAAAGTCCATACGGGAAGACCTTGTGCATGTCAAGGGTGTATGGCGGTTGAAAGTCCATACATGGTAACCTTGAGGAAAGGCTAAGGTTGTATGGTGTTTAAAAGTCCATACATGGGAACCTTAGGAGGTTGAGGTCAGTGGAGGTTGTTGCCCACAGGAAGACCTTGGATTGGGTAGTGTGTAGGAAGCGTTGGGACACGCTTGGAATCCGCGTATCCGATCGGGTTGAAAAGTTGGAAAGTGAATATGGTCGATCTCTTGGAAGCCAATATAATGTTCTTGATCATGTTGAGCATGGGATTGCTTGAAATGATGCATAGTTGCATGTGAAGCATGGGATTGCTTGAAATGATGCATAGTTGCATGTGAAGCATGGGATTGCTTGAAATGATGCATGGTTGCATGTGAAGCATGAGATGCTTGAATTGATGCATGTTTGCATGAGAAGCATGAGATGCTTGGTAAGATGCATTGTTGCATGAGATGTGTATGATGCTAGTGAAAGCATGTTACTTGTATGTTGAACAAGTGTTGGTTATCATTTGATAAATGATGCATGTGAGCATAAATTACCTATGATGCATTGGAGTCATGTATGACTTGTTGTTAAAGGCATGTGATGATGATGTTATGGTTTATGTGGCCTTGTTTAAATGCATGAAATGGATTGATTGAACTATGATTTTAAATGGTTTCTTGCTTGATGTGGTTTTCAAGTTAAAGAAAGGTATGTTGTGAAATGGAAGTGTTTTCCATGGTTTTATTTTAAGCTTGGCATATAGTGTTTATGCATGATTGAGCTTGATGTTGAAAGAGTTTTCGAACATGGTTTTGGAAAGTAAATCGGGTTGGTTTTAAAGTGTTTTAAAGACCCGCTGCATTGATGGTGTTTTGGTTTTGAGCATTCCTCACTAAGCATTATGTGCTTACGCTCCTTTTTGTCCATCAATGCAGAATCTTGAGGTTTGGGCAGCAAGGAGCAAGGGATTCAAGGTGGACTCCAATGGAGATGTATGTCTCGGTGAATAGCTATAGTTAATAAGGGCAATGGGGTAGAATCTCTCGGATTGTTGTTATTGTGATCGTATATGTTGATCATGTATGTTAAATGCTGTTGTTAATGTTGTTGAATCATGAATTGGCTTAATTGAGATTGTTTTGGAAGGTTTGTGCTTGAAGGGTTGCTTGTGTAGGAAGCATGCCTATAGAATTGGGGCTTTTCATATGTGATGGTTATATGTGAAATTGTTGATGCAAGTATGTCTCTTTTATGTTGAATTGCATGTTGGCAAAGTTTGGTGGCTTTTGGAGCTTGTTTGAATGATCAATTGTGTGTTTGAATGAGCAAAATGCAACATTCTGGGCTAGGCGTTTCGGAACAGGTAACACCGTTTCGGAACGGGTGCCCTGCATGAACCCAAGCGTCCGAAACGGGTGCCACCGTTTCGAAACGGAAGGCATTCTGCCAGACCCCCGTTGCGGAACGCGTTGCGGAACGGCCCGTGTTTCGGAACGGGTTTGGCCTGTTTCGGAACGGGTGACCGTTGGGGGCTGACATGGGCGGTTAAATGTTTCAAAATGTTTGCATTTTGGTCCTGAATCTTGTTTGTGCAATTGCATGAGTTCGGGATGTCCGCTTGAGCTGAAATTTGGCACAGAAGCATGAAACATGATTAATTTTAAGTTGGTAACTTAAAATCTTGTTAAGTCCTTAAAGTTTTCAGAAATTACAGTTTGGTCCCTAAAGTTGTAATTTGTTCAATTGGGTCCCTGTTTTATCTCTGATGTTTGTGATCTTTGAGCATGGTGTTTGTGTGATCACATCTAAGGTTAATGTGCATCTAGACAAGATTAAAAAGAAAAAAAAGGGTCGTTAATCAAGGTTGACTTTCGGGTTGACTTTGGTTTTCCCCGTGTAATCTTCGTAGTTCGGGTCAACCGTCTAGGCCGGGCTACGGGGGTTACATTTGGTGGTATCAGAGCCAGGTTGCGAAGGTTGGGGAAAACGGTAAGTTGTTGTGATATGTGTGCTTGATGTTTATCTTGTTGTATGGTTGAAAGCTGGTTGAAGCATGTGTTTCTGAGTATGCTGTTGATGTTTTGAGCATGTTGCTGATGTATGCAAGCATGAGTTGTGGTTATGAATCTTGGTTGAGTTTATGTGGATATGTGCTGATGTTATGAGCTGATGTTAAGCATGATGAATATGTTTTGAGCATGTTATGTTGCTAATGTGCTGGTGCTTTTGGGTGTTGTTTGGTGTAAGCATGATCAAGGTATGTTGTTGATATGCTTGATGTTGTGATATTCATGTTGTGTTGGCTGTTATGTCATGTAAAGGGGGAGGATTCGGGATACCCATTGCCTTATTAATATAGCTATTGTGTTATTTTGGAGTTGGAGTTTGAATCCTTGCTTAATGCTGGTCTAACTGGTTTTGTTTGTTTGTTGTGATTGTATGTTTGTTGTTAGTGGTATGGCAAAGTTGGTGAAAGCATGGAGGTTGAGTGGGATGGTTGCTGCCTTGGGGCAGGTTGTTAAGGCAAAGAATTCACCCTTTTGTAAAGGTGTTTTATCTCAGTCTTCTGTGACTGAAGTTGAGATGGTAAGGCAAGGGAAGGAAGCTGGTTCCGGGATGGAAAGTTTTTTGTCTGTTGTTCAGGAGGTGTTGGGAACATCTCAGGCTGCGGTTGGGGGAAAGTCAGTGGATGTGCTGGCTAAATGTGTGGGTTTGCCGAAACAGCATTTGCTTGATTTGGGTGCTGTAGAGTATCATGGTTCTTCCCCGGAGATGTTTGAGGCTTGGTTGGCCAATGTGGTTCTGATTTTGGATCAGGAAGGCTGTGATTATGCCTGTAAGCTGGGGAGTGTTGTTTCTCTGATGCTGGAGGATGCTTGTTCTTGGTGGACATCTGTGGCTGTGGCGTCACATATCCTTGATATTGATTGGGATTTCTTCGTGTCTGCTTTCTATGAAAGGTATCTTAGGAGGGAATTTCCAAGGGTTGAACAAGGTGTGGGTAGTGCTGCTGGTGAGCAAGTGTTGCCTGAGCAAGGAGTGGAAGTTTTGTCATCTGTGTGTGACCGTTGTAAAAGGCAACATGTTGGAAATTGTTGGGACACAAGTGTTTGCTGGAGATGTGGTTCTAAGTTGCATGTTAAGCGTGATTGTCCTCTTGGAGTGAAGTCAGCTTTGATGATGGCTAAAGGATCTTTGAAAGGTCGTGGGCACGGCCGAAGCGAGGTTCGGAAGTGGCAGAAAAAGCCGAAGGTTGTGAAGAGTTTAGGGAATGAAGTTTGCTGGAAATGTGGGTCTGCTGGACACATGAAGCGTGATTGCTTGATGTTGGCGCGGAACAGCCAAGGTTTCTTATCGCAAGGAGTTGGTGTTGACCCAGGTGTGTTAGCTGGTGCTGCAAGGGTGCGACCGAAGGATGTTGGTTCCGCAAGGAAGAGAGCTCGTTCGATGAAGCTTCAGGGTGGTGTTATGTTTTCAGGTAACCTTGTTAAGTGATCTTTGCTTTAGTTGCTTAGTTTGGTTTCTGTTGGTTTTTCCTTGCGTGGTAAGTCTAGTCTTGTTGCTAGAATGTTTTGGGTAGTGATAGTTGTGGTTTGGTGATATCTTTGGTGTGAAGAAGGCTTTAGTGAATATCTTGTGGTTAATGGTTGTTAGTATGATGGAGTTAGATAAGTTAAAGGTGAGTAAGGAGGTAGTTCTTAGACAGATTTTGAGGATGTTATTGGAGGGTGTGAATTGGCTTTCATGCACAGTTTAAAATCATTGTTATATGCTATATTATATATGTTGGTCCATGCATACATGTGGCATAACATTAGAGGTTTTGCATACATGTACATCAGACATTGATAGGGCATGTAGGTGATCATGCATACGATGTTCACACTCGCTAATAACTAATCGAATCTGTTAGTGTTGTGGTTGGATTAAGTGGAATGATGGGTTTGTAGAGGTTGTTTGGTGCTGAGTGAGAGTGGAATGGCCTGTTGGTAGAAGGATAGTGTTTGATGCTCTGAGAGTTTAGTAGCGTGGTGGTGAAGGGTATTGTTGAGGTTAGTATCGGTTGAGTGGTTTGTTTAGCTAAAAGGAAGTGGTAGTTCCTTGGTGCTAAGTGTTGTTGCAGTTTGTGGTTGGGTTTCCAAGTGCTGAGGTTGTTTAGCTTTTAAGTTGTTGTGAAAGGGTTGTGTTGGTTCTTAGCAATCTTTGAAGAGTTCTGAAGCTGTTATGTGTGTTTTGGTTAAGTAGTGTTCTGGTAGTGCAAGTGTTCTGGTTGAAGTTTGTAATGAGGGGTTGTGCTAGATTGAAGGGTTTTGTTGGTTGTTTGGGTTCTTGTGAGCAGTGGTTGGCTAGTTGTGGTTAAGAAAGTTCTGTTTGAAGTCTGTTGATGGTATGTGGAACGGCTGAAGGTTTCAAGTTGGGGTTGTGATGTAATTTTTGGTATCTGGGTGAGTAGTCCTAGTGAGCTGATATGGTAATGTTTTTGACGGATGTGAAGGATTGTCAGCTTCGTTGAAGAGCTTATGTAAACAGTTGATGTTTAAGGATTTCTGCTTGTTGGGAAAATCTTTGGGAAAGGTTTGGGAATCGCAAGAGTTTTAGAGGCTGAGAGGTTGCCTAGTGGCTGAGTTGGTTTGGTTGTTGTCTTTGTGTAGACAAGTCTTGGGAGTTGTGTGCTACAGTGTTGTCTGCTAAAAGAGCTGAAGTTCTTCAGGTTGATGTTGGGGTTGTGTACAGTTCGGTTATGTGAAAGGTTGAGTCGTGGTTACCTTTGAGAGTTTGAATTTGTGAACAGTGTGTGGTGGAGGTTTTGTATGGGAAGTGATCAGTGTTGTTGGTTGAGGCTTTTGTGTTGCCTTGTGTGTTGCTTGAGAAGGTTTTGTTTCTCTTTTCGCCGGTTGAAATTTCGAGGACGAAATTTCCTAAGGGGGGGAGAGTTGTAACGCCCCGGTTTTGGGCTCGGAAGTTTTGGGTGTTGACCGGTTCGGTCAAAGTGCTGATCGAATATATAAGAGTGGATTTAGGAAAGCCTAGTTCGGGTTGCATTAAAAATATGGAAAAATGTTCTAAAATCATCTTTTAATATATATAAGTGAACTGTGAAATCAATTTTGGAAAATGAGGTTCGGAAGGTTGACATTTTGGCTAGTGACCAAAATGTAATTTTTGAAAGTTGCGGGACAGTTTTATAAAGGATTGAAACTTTGAATCTTTAAGGAGCTATTATTCCAAAAAGGATTTCTCCAGATTTTTTCTAAGATATTTTAAGTCTAAAATCTGATTTTAAAGATTAAGAAAAGAGAGGGAAATCATTTTAACCAATTTCCAACTAATTTTCCATTTTCTCTCAAATTCTCTTTTCTCTCATTTTCTCTCTACCCAAACAAAATTCTCCAGATTTCTTTCTCTGATTTTGACATCTAAATCTCTCATTTCAATTCTCAATTGATTCCTAATCATCTCATCATCAAAACATCTCAATTTACAAGTTGGTTCATCAAGCTTTTTGGCTCTAAAATGGAGAAATTCAAGTTTGGAGGTAAGAACGTCCTTCTCCTCTAAACTATCAGTTCTTTACTGAAATTCCTAAGTTCTCAATCCTTGATTTATGTTTTATTAAAGGCTTTTCAATTGAGATCTTGATTTTTGGCTAAAATGCAAGATTTGGCGATTTTGGTGAAAATTTCGTGTGATCTGTTTAAGCAGGGTTTTGAGATGTTAAAATGATGTTAAATGAATGTTAAATTGATTAGAAGTTGAGGTTTAATCAATGCAATCCCGGATAGGTTGAATTTCCTAAGTTTGGCTTGAGTTTTTGGTTGTTTTTGGAGTGTTTTTGGTGATCTGTTATACCTGGAGGTATAAGGACGTGGTTGTGATCATTTTGCATGTTATTTGATGTATAAAAATGGTTAGAAGTGATGGATCTTGGCTGGGTTAAGTTTTGGAAGTGTTTGGAGGTGATTTCGGTTGTGTTTGATAGCCAAATTGCTAGATTTGTGATGAGCAGCGAGTTGTGTTGTTGTTGCTAGTGTTTTAATGCATAAAGATGCATTAATGTTCTGTTTTTTATGTGCTTGAAACAGGGGAGGTTGATCCTTGAGCTTTGGAGGTGTTTTCGGAAGGTTTCGGAAGCTTGGAAAGCTTGTTGGCTAGCTTTGTTTGGTTATCGGTGAGTGAAGTTGGGATGTCAGCTTTTGAAACAAGGTTTGAAGGTTTTTGGGAGCTTAGTTTAAGTCTAAACAACTTTGCTAAGCTCAAGAGTAAGTGGATGGGTTTTTGCTCTTGGATTGTGTATGTTTTGGCTTCAAAATCAAAAGTGGTTGATGATTGATATGCATGTGATTTGCATGGTTAAATTCTGTTTTGTAAGCATGTTTTAGCATGGTTTAATGTTGGTTTTGAAAGTCCTTTGAAAAGGATGCTCAGGGTAAGTGACCCTTGGTTTTGTTTATGGAAATTGTGGTTTTAATGCATAGAGTTGCATGTGGATCAATGGCTTTATATGATGCTTAAAAACAGTGAATTGATGATGATTAATGATGATAATTGTTACCTTTTGCATATTGTTTATGTATGTGAATCATTGAGCTAATGATGTGATGGCTTTGCATTGTGTGTATGCATGTGAATCATTGAGCTAATGATGTGATGGCCTTGCATTATGTTTATGCATGTGGAACATTGGATATTATGGTAAGATGGTTATATTGGCAAGTGTTGTAAGTGGTTCTTGGTTCGTTGATCGGATATAGTTAGCCGGCTATAGGATTGGGTGCACCGTGAATAAAGTCGACTTGATGGTGGAGTGGTCAAGTGTGGACCGGGTAAACTCCCCTCAAGTATTCCTAACGAGATGAGGTCAGTGGAGGGTGTGCCCACGGGAGGACCTCAGTTGCTTAAGGTCAGTGGAGGTTGTTGCCCACGGGAAGACCTTGGTTGAGTAAAGGTTATAAGGTGGTTAAAAGTCCTTATGTGAGAACCTTGTACCTGTTGAGATCACAATGGCAATGGTTAAGTCCATGTGTGGATCTTGTGTGTGATGTCCCGGATCTCGTTAGATGATGTCTACAACTACCAATCGGTTATGCAAAGGTTGTATGGTGGTTGAAAGTCCATACGGGAAGACCTTGTGCATGTCAAGGGTGTATGGCGGTTGAAAGTCCATACATGGTAACCTTGAGGAAAGGCTAAGGTTGTATGGTGTTTAAAAGTCCATACATGGGAACCTTAGGAGGTTGAGGTCAGTGGAGGTTGTTGCCCACGGGAAGACCTTGGATTGGGTAGTGTGTAGGAAGCGTT
This sequence comes from Hibiscus tridactylites, assembly GCA_958450335.1. Taxonomy (NCBI): domain Eukaryota; kingdom Viridiplantae; phylum Streptophyta; class Magnoliopsida; order Malvales; family Malvaceae; genus Hibiscus; species Hibiscus tridactylites. Next base: position 24,744,644 of record OY288282.1, read on the forward strand.
GGGACACGCTTGGAATCCGCGTATCCGATCGGGTTGAAAAGTTGGAAAGTGAATATGGTCGATCTCTTGGAAGCCAATATAATGTTCTTGATCATGTTGAGCATGGGATTGCTTGAAATGATGCATAGTTGCATGTGAAGCATGGGATTGCTTGAAATGATGCATAGTTGCATGTGAAGCATGGGATTGCTTGAAATGATGCATGGTTGCATGTGAAGCATGAGATGCTTGAATTGATGCATGTTTGCATGAGAAGCATGAGATGCTTGGTAAGATGCATTGTTGCATGAGATGTGTATGATGCTAGTGAAAGCATGTTACTTGTATGTTGAACAAGTGTTGGTTATCATTTGATAAATGATGCATGTGAGCATAAATTACCTATGATGCATTGGAGTCATGTATGACTTGTTGTTAAAGGCATGTGATGATGATGTTATGGTTTATGTGGCCTTGTTTAAATGCATGAAATGGATTGATTGAACTATGATTTTAAATGGTTTCTTGCTTGATGTGGTTTTCAAGTTAAAGAAAGGTATGTTGTGAAATGGAAGTGTTTTCCATGGTTTTATTTTAAGCTTGGCATATAGTGTTTATGCATGATTGAGCTTGATGTTGAAAGAGTTTTCGAACATGGTTTTGGAAAGTAAATCGGGTTGGTTTTAAAGTGTTTTAAAGACCCGCTGCATTGATGGTGTTTTGGTTTTGAGCATTCCTCACTAAGCATTATGTGCTTACGCTCCTTTTTGTCCATCAATGCAGAATCTTGAGGTTTGGGCAGCAAGGAGCAAGGGATTCAAGGTGGACTCCAATGGAGATGTATGTCTCGGTGAATAGCTATAGTTAATAAGGGCAATGGGGTAGAATCTCTCGGATTGTTGTTATTGTGATCGTATATGTTGATCATGTATGTTAAATGTTGTTGTTAATGTTGTTGAATCATGAATTGGCTTAATTGAGATTGTTTTGGAAGGTTTGTGCTTGAAGGGTTGCTTGTGTAGGAAGCATGCCTATAGAATTGGGGCTTTTCATATGTGATGGTTATATGTGAAATTGTTGATGCAAGTATGTCTCTTTTATGTTGAATTGCATGTTGGCAAAGTTTGGTGGCTTTTGGAGCTTGTTTGAATGATCAATTGTGTGTTTGAATGAGCAAAATGCAACATTCTGGGCTAGGCGTTTCGGAACAGGTAACACCGTTTCGGAACGGGTGCCCTGCATGAACCCAAGCGTCTGAAACGGGTGTCACCGTTCCGAAACGGAAGGCATTCTGCCAGACCCCCGTTGCGGAACGCGTTGCGGAACGGCCCGTGTTTCGGAACGGGTTTGGCCTGTTTCGGAACGGGTGACCGTTGGGGGCTGACATGGGCGGTTAAATGTTTCAAAATGTTTGCATTTTGGTCCTGAATCTTGTTTGTGCAATTGCATGAGTTCGGGATGTCCGCTTGAGCTGAAATTTGGCACAGAAGCATGAAACATGATTAATTTTAAGTTGGTAACTTAAAATCTGGTTAAGTCCTTAAAGTTTTCAGAAATTACAGTTTGGTCCCTAAAGTTGTAATTTGTTCAATTGGGTCCCTGTTTTATCTCTGATGTTTGTGATCTTTGAGCATGGTGTTTGTGTGATCACATCTAAGGTTAATGTGCATCTAGACAAGATTAAAAAGAAAAAAAAGGGTCGTTAATCAAGGTTGACTTTCGGGTTGACTTTGGTTTTCCCCGTGTAATCTTCGTAGTTCGGGTCAACCGTCTAGGCCGGGCTACGGGGGTTACACAAGGGGCACAAAGACAAGAGTCAGCATTTTGACCATGGACGTGGGAGGGGTAATCCTGGGTGTGGCCATCAAGGCCAAGGTTTTGCTCATTGTGCACCCGGGTGCACCAAGTGTGGTAGGTCTCATCCAGGAGAGTGTTGGGGAACTGTTGGTACGTGCTCGCAGTGTGGATCGAATGATCATCTAAACCAAGATTGTCCTCAGCTAGCTAGAGGTAGGCAGGCACCGACACGAGCTGTCGAGTACCAGCGAGCCTGTGGGCGCGGCCGAGGGAACTTTCAGCCACGGAACGATGGTCAAAGGAATGTGGCGTATGTAGTCGCAGTTCAGCCTGAGGGAGGTGGACCAGCGAGAGTGTACACACAGAGAGGGCAAGAACGACACTAATGTTATCACAGGTAATTTCATGTTACTGTCTTTGACATTACGTTCGTTAACTGATTTTGGGTCTACGTATTCTTATATTCTGAGTGAGCATGCTAAGAAGTTGGACATATCGTGTGAGATTCTAGATGTGGGTATGAGTGTGACTAGTTCGTTTGGCGAGACAGTTGTGGTCAGAAAGATGTATCGGAGATGTTCGTTTATGGTACAGGGTCACGTATTTCTAGTTGACATGATGGAGTTATCGTTCTACGGGTTTGATGTGATTTTGGGAATGGATTGGTTGGTAGAACACAAAGCAGAGGTAGATTTCGAGACTAAGCGAGTGAGCTTGAGATTATCAGAAGATTATGTGGTGGTAGTGGTTGGTGAGAACGTTAAGTTCTTATCGAACGTAGTTTCTACTTTAGAGGCTCAGAAGATGTTGGATCAGGAATGTCAAGCGTACTTAGCTTATGTGACAAATCTGGATGTGAGTAAGGTCCGACCAAAAGACATTAGAATAGTTTGTGACTTTTCTGAGGTGTTTCCAGAAGAGTTACCTGGTTTGCCACCGGATAAAGAAGTCGAAATTGCTATTGAATTGTATTCCGATTCAGCACTCGTGTCGATTGCTCTGTATTGGATGGCTCTGAAAGAATTGAAAGAACCGAAGACTCAACTTCAGGAATTATTAGATCGTGGTTTATCTAACCGAGTATATCACCTTAGGGTGCATCGGTGTTGTTTTTTAAGAAGAAAGGTGGAAATATGTGTATGTGTATTGATTACCGTCAGTTGAATAAGTTAACTGTCAAGAACAAGTATCTGTTGCCGAGAATAGATGATTTGTTTGATCAGTTGCGGGATACGTCAGTATTTTCGAAGATAGACTTGAGATCTAGGTACTATCAAGTGAAAGTGAAGGATCAAGACATACCGAAGACAGCTTTCCATACACGTTATGGCCATTATGAGTTTTTGGTAATGTCGTTTGGATTGACTAATGCACCAGCCACGTTTATGAACATGATGAACCGTGTATTTCATGAGTTACTATATCAGTTTGTTGTGGTGTTCATTGATGACATATTGATTTATTCACGCACTCAGGAAGATCATGATAGACATTTGCGACTTGTATTGAAGACTTTGCTAGATAATTAGTTGTATGCGAAGTTGAGCAAATGCGAGTTTTGGATTAGAGAGATAGTCTTTCTAGGGCATGTTGTATCAGCAGATGGCGGTAGAGTTGATCCTAAGAAAGTGGAAGTTGTTGTGAATTGAAAGCAACCGAAGTCTGTGATTGAGGTTCGTAGTCTCCTAGGTTTAGTGGGCTACTATCGTCGGTTTGTAGAAGAATTTTCAAAGATAGTTGCTTCGTTGGTGAAAGTGTTACAATAGGATGTCAAATATGAGTGGTCAGAAGCGAGACAGATGGCTTTTGATCATTTGAAAGATGCTTTGACAAGAGCTGTAATGCCCTGGTTTTGGGCCTAGATGTTTTAGATGTTGAATCGGGCCGGTCGGGAATGGTTCTAACCTTTAAGGTTGGTTTAGGGAACACCTAGTTCGGGATATTCTAAAAATATAGAAAAATATCTAAAAATTCTCATTTATTATATAAATGATTTTGGTGGAAACAATTTTACAAAATGTGATTTGGAAATATTACATTTTGGTGTAGTGACCAAAATGCAGTTTTTGCAAAAGATGACTAGTGATTGTTTTGTAAAGGATTGAAACTTAGAAACTTTAAGGAGCTAATTTTACCAATTGTTTTTCATTAGATTTCTCTTTAATTTGGGAGTTTTTAATAATGATTTAATTAAAGGAATAAAAAGAAAAATCAAAGGTTGACTTTTCATAACTATTTTACAATAGTTTTCTCTCTTTTCATTTTTTCTCAACTTCCAATCAGCCAAACACTTTTCCATCACCAAAGAACCTCTGATTTTCATCTCATTTGCTGAGATTTCATTTTCCAAAGGTTTTCCTATCTTTGCTTCATCAAATCCTTTTTGTTTTTACTTTGGATTTTCAAGAAATCTTGCCCAAATTAAAGAGAAATCAACCATTAGTGGTAAGCTTCGTCCTTCTCCTCTAATGATCAGTTATTTACTGAAATTCTCAAGTTATCAATCCTTTGTTAATGATTTTAAGTTGTTTTAATGTTATAAACAAGAAATAGTTGTTAAATTCAAGGTTCTTGATGTGAATTTGATGATTTTCGTATTTCTAAGTTAAACTCTATTTTGAGGTTGATTTCTAACATGTTTTGGAAGATATTTGATGTTGATATTGAGGTTTTAACAATTAAATCCTAAATAGGTTTGGGTCCCTAAGTTTTAGATGTTAGATTTGTTGTTTTTGAGGTGTTTTTGGTGATTTGCTATTGTTGGAGATATAAGGTCGTGTTTGTGATGATTTTAGATGTTGATTGAAGTTTAGAGAGGGTTAGAATTGATGGATCTTGGCTAGGCTTTGATTTGATTTGAGAAAGTTTGGAGGTGATTTTTGTTATTTCGGATAGCCGAAATATTGGTTTTGAGTGGTGCAGCGAGTTAGAATGAGTTGTTGGGGATTTTAACGCATGATGATGCATTAATCCTCTGCTCTTATGTCAAATGAACAGGGGAGACTTCATCGGACGAATTCGGTGTTGATCCGAAAGTGCCGGAAGCCTATAAGTCATTTCGGCAAGCAAGCAAAACGTAATCGGTGAGTGCAAATGGTTTTATAAGTCTTTGAGGTACAAGAAAACGAGGTTTGGAGATTTAGGATTGGTTTAAAACACCATCCTAAGTCCATAATTAAGTATGTTTAGAATTTGCTCTCGAAAAGTTGTCGATGCCCCTAAATGCTTTTGACATGCTCTTTATTTGAGATATACAAATTCCTACTGTTTTATGCATGATTTATAACATGAAATGATGTTATGTGTTGATCCCATGAGATAGCATGACTTTGTAAAGAGTTTTGCATGAATTGTGGTTTTGAAATCAAATGAGATAGATTTGAGAAATGTTGCATCAAAATAGTAGGTGAGATGATGAATAGATAGATAGATAGATAGATAGATAGATAGATAGATAGATAGATAGATAGATAGATAGATAGATAGATAGATAGATAGATAGATAGATAGATAGATAGATAGATAGATAGATAGATAGATAGATAGATAGATAGATAGATAGATAGATAGATAGATAGATAGATAGATAGATAGATAGATAGATAGATAGATAGATAGATAGATAGATAGATAGATAGATAGATAGATAGATAGATAGATAGATAGATAGATAGATAGATAGATAGATAGATAGATAGATAGATAGATAGATAGATAGATAGATAGATAGATAGATAGATAGATAGATAGATAGATAGATAGATAGATAGATAGATAGATAGATAGATAGATAGATAGATAGATAGATAGATAGATAGATAGATAGATAGATAGATAGATAGATAGATAGATAGATAGATAGATAGATAGATAGATAGATAGATAGATAGATAGATAGATAGATAGATAGATAGATAGATAGATAGATAGATAGATAGATAGATAGATAGATAGATAGATAGATAGATAGATAGATAGATAGATAGATAGATAGATAGATAGATAGATAGATAGATAGATAGATAGATAGATAGATAGATAGATAGATAGATAGATAGATAGATAGATAGATAGATAGATAGATAGATAGATAGATAGATAGATAGATAGATAGATAGATAGATAGATAGATAGATAGATAGATAGATAGATAGATAGATAGATAGATAGATAGATAGATAGATAGATAGATAGATAGATAGATAGATAGATAGATAGATAGATAGATAGATAGATAGATAGATAGATAGATAGATAGATAGATAGATAGATAGATAGATAGATAGATAGATAGATAGATAGATAGATAGATAGATAGATAGATAGATAGATAGATAGATAGATAGATAGATAGATAGATAGATAGATAGATAGATAGATAGATAGATAGATAGATAGATAGATAGATAGATAGATAGATAGATAGATAGATAGATAGATAGATAGATAGATAGATAGATAGATAGATAGATAGATAGATAGATAGATAGATAGATAGATAGATAGATAGATAGATAGATAGATAGATAGATAGATAGATAGATAGATAGATAGATAGATAGATAGATAGATAGATAGATAGATAGATAGATAGATAGATAGATAGATAGATAGATAGATAGATAGATAGATAGATAGATAGATAGATAGATAGATAGATAGATAGATAGATAGATAGATAGATAGATAGATAGATAGATAGATAGATAGATAGATAGATAGATAGATAGATAGATAGATAGATAGATAGATAGATAGATAGATAGATAGATAGATAGATAGATAGATAGATAGATAGATAGATAGATAGATAGATAGATAGATAGATAGATAGATAGATAGATAGATAGATAGATAGATAGATAGATAGATAGATAGATAGATAGATAGATAGATAGATAGATAGATAGATAGATAGATAGATAGATAGATAGATAGATAGATAGATAGATAGATAGATAGATAGATAGATAGATAGATAGATAGATAGATAGATAGATAGATAGATAGATAGATAGATAGATAGATAGATAGATAGATAGATAGATAGATAGATAGATAGATAGATAGATAGATAGATAGATAGATAGATAGATAGATAGATAGATAGATAGATAGATAGATAGATAGATAGATAGATAGATAGATAGATAGATAGATAGATAGATAGATAGATAGATAGATAGATAGATAGATAGATAGATAGATAGATAGATAGATAGATAGATAGATAGATAGATAGATAGATAGATAGATAGATAGATAGATAGATAGATAGATAGATAGATAGATAGATAGATAGATAGATAGATAGATAGATAGATAGATAGATAGATAGATAGATAGATAGATAGATAGATAGATAGATAGATAGATAGATAGATAGATAGATAGATAGATAGATAGATAGATAGATAGATAGATAGATAGATAGATAGATAGATAGATAGATAGATAGATAGATAGATAGATAGATAGATAGATAGATAGATAGATAGATAGATAGATAGATAGATAGATAGATAGATAGATAGATAGATAGATAGATAGATAGATAGATAGATAGATAGATAGATAGATAGATAGATAGATAGATAGATAGATAGATAGATAGATAGATAGATAGATAGATAGATAGATAGATAGATAGATAGATAGATAGATAGATAGATAGATAGATAGATAGATAGATAGATAGATAGATAGATAGATAGATAGATAGATAGATAGATAGATAGATAGATAGATAGATAGATAGATAGATAGATAGATAGATAGATAGATAGATAGATAGATAGATAGATAGATAGATAGATAGATAGATAGATAGATAGATAGATAGATAGATAGATAGATAGATAGATAGATAGATAGATAGATAGATAGATAGATAGATAGATAGATAGATAGATAGATAGATAGATAGATAGATAGATAGATAGATAGATAGATAGATAGATAGATAGATAGATAGATAGATAGATAGATAGATAGATAGATAGATAGATAGATAGATAGATAGATAGATAGATAGATAGATAGATAGATAGATAGATAGATAGATAGATAGATAGATAGATAGATAGATAGATAGATAGATAGATAGATAGATAGATAGATAGATAGATAGATAGATAGATAGATAGATAGATAGATAGATAGATAGATAGATAGATAGATAGATAGATAGATAGATAGATAGATAGATAGATAGATAGATAGATAGATAGATAGATAGATAGATAGATAGATAGATAGATAGATAGATAGATAGATAGATAGATAGATAGATAGATAGATAGATAGATAGATAGATAGATAGATAGATAGATAGATAGATAGATAGATAGATAGATAGATAGATAGATAGATAGATAGATAGATAGATAGATAGATAGATAGATAGATAGATAGATAGATAGATAGATAGATAGATAGATAGATAGATAGATAGATAGATAGATAGATAGATAGATAGATAGATAGATAGATAGATAGATAGATAGATAGATAGATAGATAGATAGATAGATAGATAGATAGATAGATAGATAGATAGATAGATAGATAGATAGATAGATAGATAGATAGATAGATAGATAGATAGATAGATAGATAGATAGATAGATAGATAGATAGATAGATAGATAGATAGATAGATAGATAGATAGATAGATAGATAGATAGATAGATAGATAGATAGATAGATAGATAGATAGATAGATAGATAGATAGATAGATAGATAGATAGATAGATAGATAGATAGATAGATAGATAGATAGAT